>OOFB01036249.1:0-11064 GCA_900323305.1 Trachyrincus murrayi
AAACACCCACCCCCCCCCCCCCCCCCCCCCCCCCCCCAAGATCAGGGGTGTAGATAAAGTCATCGAAGGGGCCACACATTGGACAATCGAATTGAAACATGAAGCATATAGTTCTGAATTATGTTAAACTACATGAAACACACGGTGCTGAATTATGTTAAACTACATGAAACACACGGAGCTGAATTATGTTAAACTACATGAAACACACGGTGCTGAATTATGTTAAACTACATGAAACACACGGTGCTGAATTATGTTAAACTACATGAAACACACGGTGCTGAATTATGTTAAACTACATGAAACACACGGTGCTGAATTATGTTAAACTACATGAAACACACGGTGCTGAATTATGTTAAACTACACGAAACACACGGTGCTGAATTATGTTAAACTACACGAAACACACAGAGCTGAATTATGTTAAATTACATGAAACACACGGTGCTGAATTATGTTAAACTACATGAAACACACGGTGCTGAATTATGTTAAACTACATGGAGCTGAATTATGTTAAACTACATGAAACACACGGAGCTGAATTATATTAAACTACATGAAACACATGGTGCTGAATTATGTCCGCCTTGCCGAATGTGCACATGCGCCGGAAAAATATTTGGATAATTCTGTCAATTAGATCAACCTTATCACCTTTACGAGAACTTTGTTACTTTACTCCAAAACCCGAAAAAGATGAAGAACAGGGAATGCGGCGCATGCACACATTCGGCAAAGCGGGACGCTGAAAGTATGTTTTACAGTCTAAAAGTTATATTTTAAAGACCTTTGCAAAAAATCTGCAGTGTGTGTATTGTAGTGTGTAGTAGTGTAATGTAGTGTGTAGAAGTGTATTGTAGTGTGTAGTACTGTATTGTAGTGTGTATTGTAGTGTGTAGTGCCGTATTGTAGTGTGTAGTAGTGTATTGTAGTATGTAGTAGTGTATTACCAGTGTGTCGGCTCACCTGCTGCACTGTGTGTGAATGCTGTTGAGTCCTCCTCCTCCTGGCTCTCCCTGCTCTCTCCGTACAGAGTACACCTCTGTCTGCGCAGTTCCTCGTCTCGCTCCCTGGCCTCCTGGATGTCCTTCTGGACCTCGGGCTGGTGGGCCAGCGCCGGGCGCAGCTTGAAGAACGGGTTCTCCCCCAGAAAGGGCTCTTTTTCTTTTGTCTTGTTCTGGGTGCCCTGATTGGATGCCTGAGCGTCCACGCTCACAGAGTCTGTGCTCCTGTGATGGCACTGATGCTGGTCCCGTCTGGGGTAGGGGCTCAGCACTGCTACTGAGCTCTCGGATCTACACCTCTCCCATCTCCTCCCCCCCTCGGTGCCCACGGGCCTGAGCACCCTGAGGGACTGGGTCCTGCAGACCGGCTGGCTTCTCAGAGACAGCATCTCCAGGCTGCAGGTGCGCTCCAGAGTGGAGGGGTAAACGGGATCTGTGACGGAGGTTCTACTGAGCCTGACCACCCCCTCGACGGAGCCCTGCTGGACACCCTCAAACAGCCTCTTGATCTCCTTCAGCTGCGGGGTCCCCTCCATGTGGTTCTCTCCAGGGACAGAGAGTACCTCTGGTGCTCCTGGCTCCCTCTGGTGCCTTTGGCTGATCTCCTTCTGCATCTTCTGCTCTGAGAACTGCCAGGACAGTCTCTGTACCGTGCCGGTCTCTTCACCCTGCAGCCATTTGAGGAGGATGGGGGTCTTGAAAGATATCTCCAGCACATCAGGGTTATCTGTGAGGTTAAACAAAAGCCTGGCTTTATGCAGGTTCTGGTTGATCTCCCTGATCTCCACCATGGAGGTCTCGGTGGTGGAGGGCATGGTGGTGGTGGACAACTTCTGAGCGTAGATTGGGGAGAAGTCAGCCGAGACCCCGCTGGCGCTCTGATCATCGGCCGGGATATCCTCTATTCCGGGGACCCTGTGGTGGGGGCGATTGCCTGCTTTGGGATCCACCGGCAACACTGCTATGGCCTCTTTATTGTCACCCTCTTCACTCCTTTCATCAGCCCCACCCTCTCCCTCTGCCCCCAAACTCTCCCCCTTATTCCATGGTGCACCTGTCCCCACCTCCCGTTCCTCCCCTTCACTAGCCGCCTGATTGGCTGAGACCCCAGCAGGCTGCGGGGAGGGCTGCTGTGTGTCCTGTCTGTCCTGCACCCACTGCAGCCGCTGAAGCAACAGCTCCCCCTGCTGGATCACAGAGGATATCGCCCTGCTCCCATCCCACTCAGTCTCTCCACCCTCAGGTTCAGGCGACGGGAGCAGGAGCTCAGTTAGTTGATCGGTGGAGGAGCGTACGGCCATGATGTTGCCTTGGAGTTCTTTTGGATAATGTTTCTCATCCTGAGCGGTCACAATGTCAGCCAGATGTGTAATGTCAGCCAGGCAATCAGTTCCGGCGGTCCCCACATTGCTGCTGCTGTGTGAGTGCGTGTCAGCAGTGACAGAACAGGTGTCCTCGCGTTCCCCCGGAGATTTAGTCGGCTTGTTGACTTCTCTCGTCTGCCATGAGGGCAACAGGTCACCGCTCTCATCTTCCTCTCGACCGTCCTGGAGGTCTGAAGGGGGGGAGTTTGATGCCTTGTATTCCTCATCTGAATCCCGAGTCGTGGAGATTTTTTCCCCCGCCCGAACTGAATGGCTCCCAGATCCCGCTTCAGGGTCCTCTGATCTGTTTCCCATGTCAGGACTGCATGGTTCCTCTGATGCATCGGCGCTAGTTTGCGTCAGGGTTCCGTTACCACCCGCAGTGATCATGCACTCTGAGTCCTCCTCTTCACGAGGAGTTTCCATGTCTTCTGGCTCCTCTGGGTGCCGGTTCTCCTCTCTCTCGCTCCCTGTTACCTCGTCCACCACCTCGCTGTGCTCAGCCACCGTCTGTCTCTCAGCAGGGTGCCGCCCTAAGCCGGGAGGATTTCCCTTAGCCTCTGTGACCTCACCTGTCCCTCCACCCGCACAGCTCACACCGGGATCATGGAGGGGGATTTTAGTCGGCAGCATGGCTCCCCCCGGTAAAGGTGGTGGGGCGGTGTGCTGTGGAGGAGGGGGGAAGACATCCTCCACAGCCTCGTCATCCATGGCACAAGGGGCAGCAGTGGCCACCGGGTCCTCTCCCGATGTTTGGGTGGAGGTTGGATGAGGTGGAGGGTCAGGGTGGAGGTCCAGCATCATCCACAGGCCACGGTCGTCCAGGGACACTCGGCTCCTGGGGCTGTTCGGAGAATCTGCCTTCGTTGCCATGGTTACAGTACAGTTTAAGCACTGCACCGACACTGGGTTCAGTCTCCCAGACCTCCTGCCCTGATCATGAGGACACAACAGCACGGTTACCATTCTGAATGTTGCTGCCAGTTACCTTCACTCGTCGAGACTCAAGTTTTATATGAATGCAATCTCAGTGTAGAATAGGCCTTCTGTTTACCTTGTTTTATGTTCTGTAATGCACTTAAAACTTTGGTACCTTTTTACTGTGAGAATTTCAATTGCTTGGGCTTCCGGGATGTGATAAGGGTTGTGATTTTCTACTGATTATAATGTACCTGTTCAGTTGAAAGCAAACAATGACACCAGTTTGATTTATATGGAGCACTTTACAAAGCTTTTGAAAGGCACTATATACATGATGAGTTTGAGTTATGAGTTATTATTTTATTTTATTTTAAATCTGAATCCGCTCCATAGCTCCAGGCTCCATCATACGTTGTAAATGTCATTTCTAGTTCCTTTTCCCTTTCTTGCAGCTTCTCTCTGTAGGTTCCTGTGTGTCTCTCTGTAGTTTCCTGTGTGTATGGGGGAGATTTTCCCCCCTGCTGGGGTCCGTCTGTTTGTCAGCTTCCTGCTGTCACTGCTGCCACCGGAGCTACAGATGACCCCGCTGCTAATGATGTAATTATAAACTACAACCGTGCCTGTGACATCACGTGATACAGTCCAGCCCATTCAGAATGAATTACATTGCACTACTTACTTTAGTCAGTTTACTTTAGTCCAGGCTTTTACCCAAAGCGACGTCCAGTGAATATTTCTGTCATGAAGGAGCAGGTAGAGGGTGCCTCAAGGATGGTAGCCTGCTGATATTTCATGCTTTCGGATGGGAATCAAACACCCTCACCTAAGTATCATCAGCAACAGATTGGTGTGACATAAAAAAAAAGATGAATGTTTTCATAAGAAGTGATGTTCTACCTGGAGAGTGACCTCACACAGATTCATACGTCTTCACACCTGCATTCATGGATTCATAGGCAGGGTGTGGGATTATCTACCACAGCACCATATTGGGACAGGAGATATTAATACGAGGTAATGAGCTTAGCTGTGTAATTCAACCTTCTATCTGGAGGGCATGGACAGGTTGATGCCCGGACATTAAACTCAGAAATATTACTAACATGAACTACAAACTCTATTCACATGCAGGGGTTTTCCTGCTTTTATTCAAGGACCATATTATTATTATTGGGGTTTTACTTTATAGCTCCAAGTATGAGTTTTGAGTTTGTATTTTGTAGAGAGAGAGAGGTAGAGAGACAGAGTGAATCAGAACCCAATAGTAATGTTAGTGTAGAGAGAGAGAGAGAGAGAGAGAGAGAGAGAGAGAATCAGAACCCAGTAACGTTACCAGTATGAAAAGCACCAACCTGTTGGAGCGCTGTCGGTGACCCTCTACACAGACCTCCGAGACCGATGTGAGCCGTGGGGCTTATGAACCTGCTTAATACCTGTAGGACTCACACGCCTGCTTAACACCTGTAGGACTCACACGCCTGCTTCCTGTCAGCTGGCCTAGGATTGGTCAGTCAGTTGAGCAGTAGCGGGTAGAGCACTTGGTGGAAGATAATGTGTAGTAATGTAATATATACGTTTTAAATAGATAATATTTAATACAAGTCAGACAGATTCCAGATGTGACCGTAATCTCAGGACAGAGACAAAAAACACTCGGTTTTCTAATCATACATTGAAGTTGTCACCGTGTTGAACACAATCTAAATATATCACATTGTTCTTCAGAAGCTATAGTCAAGTATTTGAAGACAAAAATATTTCATATTTCAATATTGTAATTGTAAAAGATTGATTTAATGATTGATTTAAGATGCTTGCTGTGGCAGTTTCCCCTGCCACATGCTATATACAATGGCTTTTTAGGGCTCCTCCAACGGCAGGACACATGCAGATGATGGTTAAACCGGTTTATTGTAAAGTCTGAGAAAGGTTTGAACAGGCAGAGCAGGTGGTGCCTGCTGACATGCTAGCGCTCCTCCTGAGTGTGTGCTGGTGGCTGGTTTAACCTGTGGGCCTTGATTGGCTAATGACCCACAGGTGTGCAGCCTCACCCCCCCCCAGAGTCTAATCAGTCTGACTCGGACCAGGTGAGGCTGCTTAAACCAGCCACCAACAACACACACTCCACACTTGCATATTTTAATCAATTCATTAAATGCATCATGTCAGATGGAAAGAACGTAGGCTACACAGTAGGTTTGTACCATAATAATACAATTCTTGCTTTGGCTCATAGTCCATGTGAGGAAAATGCTGTTAAGGCTGAAGCCTGTCTGCTAGCACTGGTTGTTATAGTTCTACTTTTGTACAGCAGGGGGCGGGCGTGGTTTACATTAATACCTCACAGCAGTAGTTCAGTCCCAGTTCCTCAAAACAACCATGGTCTCTGCTTGGCAACGTGGTTTAAAATAGTGTTCGTATAAGTTCAGCACTCTCCACTTGGATGGAACAAAACACATGTATCTTCTCTTAGTCTTAGTATGATGTCCTTAGTGGTCACTGTAAAGGCGTTGTTTAGTTGTACCTATTTCATACACAACAGCTTTACCAGACACCAAAAATACTTTTAATAAACCAATGAACAAAATAAATAATAATTCATAGCACAGCCGTTCATTCTATACAAAGCATCTAAATGATATTCATGTAGTGTAACACTAATGTCATGTCATGTTATGTCATGTTAATTAATTTAATGATTACGTATGTCATGTTATTGTCATGTATTGTCACAATGAGAATGTAAAAGGCAGCCATGGCAATGTGTCTTTCTTCTCTTCGATTAATCAGTATATAATAAATCAGCATATTTCTCTCTCTCTCTTTCTCTCTCTATATATATATATATATATATATATATATATATATATATATATATATAACATTCTGTATGTGTGCAGTGAACGTTGTAGTTCTGAGTTTTGTCCAACAGGAGGCAGAAGTGGTTTGCGGTAGTTTCTTTCTTTTTCTTTCTTTTTTTCTTTCTTTCCACCCCCCCTACTACATAACAGAGCAGCATTGACAGGCCTTGGGTTTGGAGGACCCGTCCACGTGCTTCCTCCCCCCGGGTGTAGCCGGGTCACAGGGCCCCTCCTCGGCCTCCTCTCCCCGGGCCTGGAGCCGCGTCACGCTTCCATCCAGCTGGATCTCCTGGAACGCCCCGTCTGGCTCTGGGGCCCCGACCGGCCCCTCAGGGCCCCCGTTATCCGTCCTCGGCTCTGGCACGGAAGGTTTTAGAACCTCCTCTTCCTCATCGCCGTCGTCGTCAGCATCGATGACGACCCGCTCCACGGTGAGCACTCCTCCGTGGTCGTCTCGGCCCAGCGCCACGCCCTCAGGCCCCCCCTGCTGCTCGGTGTCGGCGTAGCCCAGGAAGGTCAGGGTCACTGGGGTCTGGTAGTCCGCCCCCACCGCCGTCTCCTCCGTGACGTCCGGCTGACCCGCCGCCTCCCTCACCGTCACGCCGGGTTTCGCCAGGCCCCGCGTGACGACGACGCCCCCTACCTCCTCCGCTACCGCTACCGCTGCCCCCACCCGGCCTCCGCTCTGGGAGCCCGTTCCCAATTCGCCGCTTATCTCGATAACGCGCGGTGACTCTACGGCCGACTGGGATTCCCTGGTACGTTCTCCGTCGGCCCCCGTCGTTGACGTTTTCCGCCTGGCCGTCATCACGGCGATGTCATCCAGCAGCGCTGTCATCCCCACGCCGTCGATGGCACTCAGGATCCGCCCCAGCTCTTCCGCCGAGGGCTGGGCCCCGTCCCCGCCAATGGCGTGCACACTCTTGCGGCCGTCGTCGAACACCGTGGTCGCCATGGCGACAGCGGCGGCCCCCGGTGTGGAAATGGGCGCCACGGATCGCACAACGGTGGCACCGGTCTTGGGGTCTCGCTCCACCTGCAGCGCCACCATCCCCAGGACTGCAACATGACACAACAAGATGTTTAAAACAAACGCCACAAATATAGAAGACTTAGAAGATATTTGAAATGTAGGTATTTTCGGTTTGTGTGTGTGTGTGCGTGTGTGTGTGGACTTCAACATTCCAGGCTAGCATGACTAACAGCTAGCTAGCAAGCCTAGCGTAATTAACAGCTAGCCCAGTAGGGAATCACAAGGGTAAGGGGTGGAGGTGCTTTTACATGGCCCCAGAACATGCATTATAAAAACATTCCAACATGAAAAAACACAGTAGGCTAAATATAACACGAGGGGGAGGGGGGTGGCTTCCAGGGCCTCCCATCCTTAAGTCCTTCCCAGGGGCCACAGCAACACACACACACACACAGCAACATGCAAACACACACTCATCAGATAGAGTCATGAGGGGAAGGGGGGGGCGGGAGGGCAGGGAGGTGGGGGGGACAACGACCTCTTGTCTTTTAAACATGCTGTTGGTATGTTATAAGGGTGTCACATTTAGGTCTCCCTGGGGTGCTGAGGAGTTGTTCCTCAGCACCCCAGTCTTTCTTTCCTCATTTGTCTCGGAAACGGTCTTCTGCTCTTCTGTTCTTAATGCAACCTTGCCTCCAGGAAGTTATCCTATATTCTAATTACAGCCAAGTTGATTTATTGATTTAGTTATTTTTACCTTCAGCGACCAGAGAGGGCGGAGGTCTTCTTACCTTGCCAGGCTCGCCAGGCTTCAAGTTATCCGCTTGTGGCCGAACCACAGTGGTTCGGACCAATCAGCGTCCTAGGAGGAACTACTGGCAGCTAGGGGCGTGGTTTAGGTGTGACGGCAGCGAGAAGCGACTGTTGAAAACAACAATGGCGGCTCCTAAAGAGGTTAGCGTGGACTCTGCAATAGCATCTGTTTTATCTGAAGAGTGTTTCTTCATTGAAAGAAGAGTAAAGACCGGCACTGAAGGCTTTTCTCGATGGAAAAGATGTTTTCCCTCTACCACGTCATATGGTTGGTTGATCTGATTGGTTGAAGATAGCCTGTGATAGACGTGATAGACAGATGGCTCATCCAATCACCTGCCAAGTATTTTTTGAAAGTGCCAGTCCTTTTTCAAACAGTTTCCAAGGACGACTTCCCAGATGGGTCTGTGTAACAAACCATCTGGTGCTTCAGGTTAGAGTGCTTCTGAAGTGAGGGAACAGCCACGCGTGTTTAAAGGTGCTGTAGGTAAACATTGAAGAGCTATAATTCGAGTGTAATTTGTTAGAAATGCCATCTGCCAGTAATGAGTGAGTAAATGCTCTGTGAGAATATCTGTTCTGGTTGACTGTGCGCCTGCCTCTGTGTGAGACAATTTACATTTTAGACAGCTCCTTCCTCTGACCAATCAAGGCATCTCTTCCCTGATTGGTTCAGGGAATCCACACTTGGCAGAGAAACGTAGTGAGGTAGGGAGCAGAGTTTGAAAATCCTGCTCGAGTCTACTTTTTTTCTGCTTTCTCTCTTTAACTAAGGAAAATGTCATGATGACCAGGGGTTCATTAGAGGGGTCATGTGATGCAGGATAGTAGCTCAGTATTACTGCTGTGTTATTAAATATGCTGGTGTGTCCAGCGTTACTGTCCTGTCGTCTCCAGCTCATGTCCTCACCTGATCGGCCATCTTGGCCACTCTCGTGGAAGATCCTCTGTGACATCACCGCAGAGATGTCACCTTCTCCACTCCCTGAGGAACACAACAGGGTTGTAATGTAGGGACTACCATCTCGAAGAACTGACAATATACCTGATATGATGAAATACCGGAGGTTCAGACCATCATGAAACATCGAAATAAGCTGTACAGGCGTTACATTACTACTCATTTACAGTCTGACTATTCCACATGTCATCTTTAGACAATAAAAGTACCCCAACTTCTTCCATGATCCTAATTGTGATCTCTAAGTTACAATGAATACGGTCATATTCACGCTGGATAATAATAATAATCATAATAATAATTAAAGCTGCTAGCAGCCTCAAAAGGTATTCACACTTGTGCACCGCCGACCCCAGCGCCCGCTACCGGGCTGGGGTGGCGGGCGGACCTCATGGCTCCAAGAGGAAAAAATGTTAAGCACCTCAAATACTTCTTATATACCAAGTTTCATACATTTTCGTGCATCAAGGCGGCGGGGCTGAGTGTTTAACTTTGACCGCGAATTATAGCGCCCCCTATTGGCGAAGCTTATGGGTCCAAGAGGCAAAAACCCTAACCCTATATACCAAGTTTCAGACATTTTTATCCATCGGGGTGGTGGGGCTGAGCGTTTAACTTTGACCGCAAATTATACGCCCCCCCCTATAGGCGAAGTGGTGCATAGCGCTTAGATGAGAATTTACCTAAATTGACCCAGTGATGTCATTTTTTGAGCTATCTGCACCAAATTTGTCAGACTTGTCAAGGGTCATGCCCTCTATCTGGCTACCACGTTTCACCTGGCCCTTTGTGAAGCAGAGCTGTGATTGATAGAATAATGTTCGCACATTTAAATAATTTCATTTTTGCATAACTCGGCCATTTTACATTTTTTTTTAATTCTTTGAAGGATTTTTGATCAGACACGTTCATAGAGCATGTACACCAAATTTTGAGTTATTTGGTCTTGTGGTTATGTAGAAGAAGATTTTGGAATTTTTCACAAAATTTTCAATATACAGAAAAATCTATCCTGACGGACCTTATGGGTCCAATTGGCAAAAATGTTCAGCATGTCAAATAAGGCCAATATAGCAAGTTTCAGAAATTTTCAGCCATTGGGGGGGCGGGGCCAAGCGTTTAACTTTGACCGCGAATTAGAGCGCCCCCTATAGGCGAATTCGTCCCAGACTTTTTGGAGACCTGCATTACTGGGATACATATATGTTTGAGAAAATGCAAAACTTTTTAGCAATAGGGGGCTGAGCTATAGGCGTCTCAATGTAAAAATAATAATAAGAACAATTCACGCAATAACAATAGGTATCCACAGATACTCTGTGAATACCTAATTATCATAAACTAAAATATATCTTCAATCTTCAAGCTCCTACCTGGGATGTAGTGATCCTTTCCTAAACTCACCTGGAGAGCAGAGAGAAGAGAAAATATAAAGTCAAATCAAAACCATCGTCATTTTAAACATTTTTATAACCTCACTATATATTCATAATATAAATAATAATGATAATGACATAGATTTGACAGTAGACAACAGACAATATTAATTCATAATTCAAATTTGTAAATACTGTCTACAGTCTATATTGTAACATCAGACTCCATGTTTTGGTCTGGTGTTAAAGGGATGTGTGTTTTGGTCTGGTGTTAAAGGGATTTTGGTCTGGTGTTAAAGGGATTTAAGAGTGCTTTTGAGTTTCCACGTGTGGATTAAAGGACTTGACTTTTTTGATTCATTGGACATTTAGTTTGTCTCATCATTAAGTGAGCTGCCCATATATGGTCTTAAGAACTGTCAACATTCATATTTATAGTTGCCAGAAGGTAAATAGTAGCGTGAGTAGCGTTTCACTCATTTCTTAATGTAAATAGTTGAAAGTTGTATTATATTATCTTATTTTATTACAGGAAGTGGAGGTTCTGAGTGCTGAGCCATATTGTGATTTATTAATTAAAAACTCTCCAGATTTTCACGTCTCATGAAAGCTCTCAACTGGCTTAGTTGTTCACACACACACACACACACACACACACACACACACACACACACACATACACACACACACACACACACACACACACACACACACACACACACACACACACACACACACTCTCATATACACACACACACACACACACACACACACAAACACGC
>OOFB01036251.1:5944-17961 GCA_900323305.1 Trachyrincus murrayi
GCTTCCTACTGAATTGGGACATACACCACCATATTACCTCTATTTGCCCTATTTAGGAAGCATCCTTACAATTGAGACACAGCTCATAGTTCCCACAGTTCCTTCACCATAGTTACCACAGCTCCTTCACCATAGTTACCACAGTTCCTTCACCATAGTTACCACAGTTCTTTCACCATAGTTACCACAGTTCTTTCACCATAGTTACCACAGCTCCTTCACCTAGTGGCCACAGGTCCTTCACCATAGTTGCCACAATTTTCCCCACCCCATTGCCACAGTTTTCCCCAATGTCGTTTCCCACATATTTTGTTGCCACGGTTACCAGAACACACATTTCTCAGTGTATACAGTGAGGTAGTGGTGATATGAGTGGGTGATAGAGGTGAGTTAATGCAGGGTTCAAATGAGTCAAGTCAGTGTACCTTTTCTCCTCACCCCATGGTTACCAAAACCAATCAGGGAGGAGATGCCCTGATTGTTCAGAAATGAGCCGGGAGCGGTCTGAAATCAAAATTGTCTCATACAGAGGCAGGTGCAGTCAACTCAAAACAGATATTCTCACAGAGCATTTCACTCACTAATAGCTGGCGGATGGCTATGACATTTCTCACAAATGATACTCGAATTACAGCACTTAAAGGGGAACCAAATCTCCTCGATACTTTGCCAGCAAAAGCAGACAAAAATAGCAGGGAGATCTGGGTGCAGGCAACATTGTTCATTTGCATATACTACCCACATTATAATGATACAAAGCTGGTTGAAAGTTCCCCTTTAAATCTTACCTACAGCACCTCATTGTAGGCTACAATTCAATCAAGCCATACAAAACATTCCATAGAGACACTTAAAATAGCATAGCAGGCACATTTGATTAACATAATATAAATAATTATGATGCATTAATTCCCACTGGGCAGTGATATCCATCACCTTGCCTGTCATATCAGCTGCCTGAAGTGTGAACCTTCCAATCAGATTCATCATTAGCGCATCCCAGAGCGTACTAGTGACAAATGTACAAAGCAATGTTATTCCTAATGGAAAAAATGTAACCCTATTTAAACTTGTTAAAATCAAATATATGGTGTGCATTTTACATTTTGACAATACACTTCTACTGTACCGTATCCCTGATGCGTCTCAAAAAGTAAAAGACAATGTCAAACACGGTTTTCGAATAAAATCTTGATTTATTTTGGTATGAATTCACACAGATGCAGAGGTATGCTATATTTAATGCGTCTTCATCACAGAGTAGGCCTACACACCGCACCATCTAGGATCAGGCTCGTCAGTCGTGGACCTACACTAAAATCAAATAAAAATGATGAAAAGACAAAGTACACATATAGCGAGATCGGATCGACTTTCAGACAGCCAAGAGGAAAAAGTAGTTGTCGAATGTTCCATGCTTCTGTTTTAGTCGGTGGCGTACAACAGAAAGCCAGTAAAGGTGTTGTAGTGACTCCCGTCGTCACACAGGAAGCAGGTGGCGGGCAGCACCACGAACACCCTGTCTCCGGCAGTCAGCTGCAGTGCCACCACGGCGGTGGCGCTGTCCTCGTGGTCCTGCAAGTTCATGTCTTTGAGGGTGGAGACCGGCGTGTCGTTCACCATCATCGTGGCGCACGCCTCCAGCGCGTTTGTGTGGGAGCCAGAGTCGCTGTACACGGTCAGGGAGAGAACATACACGCCGGAGCGGGGAACGGTGAAGACGCCGTCGTCAGGGTTGTAGTTGTCGCCCAGGTTGAGGAAGACACGCAGGTAGATGATGGTCGTGTTTTTTAGAAAGGGCCCCAGGCACCAGTGTCTGTTGGTCAGAGCCACAGAGAAGGCACTGCGGCTGGCTGGGGGGCAGGGGGGGGGGGTCATTTCATTAATAACAGAGGAAGAGACATTGCACATGTTGTAATGATGTTCTTGCAATCTCTCTTTCCAGTCCTTTTTAGAGACACTCTCACACACACGCACACACACACACACACACACACACACACACACACACACACACACATACATACACTCACCTCGAATGTTGTCAAGCACACTCCTGGTCTCCTGCAGGTACTTCGTGAATGCATTGAGGCTCATGTTAAAGACCTCCTCCATCTTGTGCAGCTTCTGCTGCATGAGACAGCAGCCGCAGGAAGAGGTGTCTGTCAGGCACACTGCCAACACACAACACATACGTTTCACGCACACATGGAAAAGGCTGAAGACATGCGCACACTCTGTTATACCACTGCGGACATAGTTTTACTTATTTATTTATTTTTCTGCACCCTTACCACTCTCTGGTGGTGGTGTGGTTACAAAGTCATGGACCTTGGGAGGTCCTTCCCAATTGTAAGGTGGATTAGCGGAGACAGAGCCTACCAGAAAAGCGAAGACTGCAATTGCTAGAAGTAGGAGACAAGTACAGTTAGACAAGTACCCATGTATGCTGGTAAACATTCTATCACAGGGACATCAAAAAGTGACGCAGGGTGTAAATAGGATTAAAGCCTCTGCTTTAACCAGCATTACGACCATGTCTCATATCTATTGCTGTCTTTATTAGTAAATAAATATCTTTTTTTTCCCCACGAGTTTCTATGCTATTACATGGAAGTCCTCCACACAGCCCTGTGGTAAACCTCACCTATCATATTGAAGCCGGTCCGCGATGGCTGCCCAAAGAGGAGTGCCGGTGGCAGGAGCAGATGAAGTGGTGAATGGAGAACAGTGAAGAGAGTTATATACAGCACTCAATGGGCTTCCCTTACGCCCACTTTTCTTTCTCTATTTTTCACCTTCCTTTCACAACACACCTCCCTCTATATACTTGGTACCTTGGGATTACCTGGTGCCTTAGATTGTTTTCCTTTAGAGGGAGTTTATGGACACACACACACACACACACATCTGCCAGGGCATTGTCTTTTAGATGTAGGCCAGGAATTTGTGTCTTATTGGGGAGTGGGGGTTAGTGTGCGAATGGTTTACAATCTTCCCATTGTCCTACAAAGACACTAACTCGCCTGCCTCTGTATTATGGGTAAATGTTTTTGTCATGGATGAAAATAAGTGTCCATTGTCCTTATTGTGAATCCATGACGTGTGTATAATTCACACATATGAAGTGTACCTCTCTGGCTGTGTGCCAGGGAGGGGCTGTAGAGCATACTATAGACTGTAGAAAACAGCAGATTGTCGTTGTGGTAACTGATGAACTAATCTGAGCAAATTACAACATGTGATGTTGCTGACACCATCGTGAGGATACACTGTACCAGGTACGGTGTATCAATGTTGTCAGGCTGATTTACCACCATGCTATCAAAATGCCCATGATGAGCATTTCCTATTAAACAATAACCTACACAATTACACAGCTATTGTTATTGAGTGTGCAATCAAAGACGCACATCCATGCATGAAACAAGATGGCCGCTGTTTGTGACTATGAATGGCGTGAACGGCAGCATAAAGACAACACAAAACCTCTATGTATGGAGGACTGGTTCAAAGGAAGACTGCGACGTATGGAGAAAAACACATTTTTGTTCATACGAGATATTGGAAAGTATATATTATGAAAACGTTTTCAATCCAAAGCCATTCATCGCCAGTGACCCGTTGCATTGTCAGTTTTTGGAGCAGATCTTATCCATGAGCAGGGAGAGAATAGACAGATAATACTGCAGAGGTCAAATATCCCATCCCCCCTTTCTTGGCGTGTATTTTCCACCACAGACACAATCCAGTAACTGACCCGGTGAAGGCAACGAAGAGCAAAGACAGCAGTCAACAAAGTGTCAAATTTCATCTCTTCCTTTATTGAGATTAACTGACTCTTTAATTATATCTCATTGTATCCGAGAACAATGTTAACAAACCATCTAATACACATTGTATGACACATTGATGCATATGCTTCAATGCAATGCCAATAAAATGAATTGGCCACTGAAAACTCATTTCACCATATAATAAAACACAACATTGTGTAAATCTGCTAATTCCTTTATTTATATGCACTTTAAGTATGGGTGATATCAAGGGTAATGTAACAGCGTTACAACATTATATGCAGATGCTTCCACACAGACATGCACGTCACATGCAAGTGACGTGATGAATCAAATGATGAATAGAAAGAGAACACTTCCACTAATTGCACTAAGCAGTGTTTGGCCAGACAGGACACCGTTCCAGAGGTTTGGGTCCTCTGTGGGTCACCATTCATCGCAATTTCAGTCCAGTTGGCACACCAGCACCGAGGACCCCGACCCCGACCAGAACCTGAACCCCGGGTAGAGTGGTCCGGTAAACTGGGTCCGGTGCCAGTGGATGAGGTGGGCGTGGCTGTCGGCGATGCGGTAGAAGGCCAGAACACCACAGTACGGATCCAGGTAGACGCCAACTCTGCGCGCTTTGCGGGAACCCAGCAGGGTCTCCTGGCCACCGCACCGGAAGGAGAAGCCCGTCCCGGACCAGTACAAGCTCCAGGACGAGGCGTTGTAGCCCAGCCGGCTCTGGTCATCAGAAGTCTTACGCTCCATTTCCTTGTAGGCCACACCGATAGTCATCTGAAGAAAATCATTTAAAAAAAATTAGAATAATAATAAACAACATGATTTTGGCATCAAAGACACACAGACAGACACACGTGACAAGAGACACATGACATGAAAGGCTAATTCTTTCAGAGGTGTTGGTACCTGAGCAGACAATTAACATATAAAGTGATATGTTAATAGAGATGTGTTAAGAGGGAGGGGCACTGTGAAACTAGGCCTGTCGGCTGCTGCCGACATGTAATATGGCTCGTACGTTAAGATGTCAACAGCCCCTACCCCCACCCCCACCCATTCATACACCGTCCCACATGAGGACATAATAGAAAAGAAAAACCCTACCTTACACAACCGTCCTCAGAAAACTACAAAAAAAAACTCTCGCTCCCTTTCTCCAGCATACAGTACACCATCACCCTCATACCGTCAGACCGGTCTCACTCCCTTTCTCCAGCATACAGTACACCATCACCCTCATACCGTCAGACCGGTCTCACTCCCTTTTTCCAACATACAGTACACCATCACCCTCATACCTTCAGACCGGTCCACTCCACCTCCCAGTAGAAGGGACTCCCAAACATGGGCTCCATGCAAAGCACCTGTCTCCAGAACTGGAAGCGCTCGGGGTGGTCCGCGGGGTTCAGATTTTCCGCACGCAGCGTGGCCTTATGCCCACCCTCCGACAGCAGGATGTGGCGAAAGACCGTGTTGGGGTCCATGGTGGGCTCGCAGCGGTCTGGGTGTGTGGGTGAGAGAGAGAGAGGAAGCAAGCCAGAGAGAGAGAGAGAGAGAGAGACAGAAAGAGAGGTTAGTTAGGCAAAACAAGGGGGGATGCAGTTAAGTCAGCTGGTCACAGTCACATTCATTTCAATAGAGAGAGAGACTGTGTCTGTGAGACGCACCGAGAGATCTATATTCTATGTTATGCTTAGTCTACATTAAAAATAGCAATTTATTGCAACATAATGGCCATTTGTCATTCTTTGACACCTACAAAGAGCATTGCATTCAGTGCGGTGGCTGTATTAAGTTTAAATATATGTCTGTATACGGCAACGGGTCAGTCAATTAGGAAATGTTATATACACACATAACAATTGAGACACCCCAGTAAAGGGTGTTCACAGTCGAAACTCACATTTCAGCATGTCTTCTCTGGTCTTGGGCTTTAGGTCTGTGCTTTCAGCTGTTGCCATAAGAGATGCTAGAAATGTATACAAAAAAAGAAAAAACAATCAGTGTATATTGCCCTCAACGGATACGCAACGTTTATACTTGGGCCTGTATTTGTTAAGTGTTGCTCCAAATGCATCGTTGCATACCTTGAGATCGATGGGGCAGGGGTGGAAGGGCTGGAGCTGAAGCTTCAGATGGCCATGAGGACAGAGGGGGATAGGAGATTGAATAACCATAGAATAAAGCAACTCTGTTCATATACTACAAGAAAGCTTATTTACCGACACTGGACACCCGAGGCGGGGGAGTCACTAGGTCACCGGTAGCAGAACATTTTAAAGAATGATTTAGAGTATAAAGAGAGTCATGCAACTGATTCACCTTGAGGATGTCGGGCGGGCAAGGGTGGAGTGGTTGAGGGGGGTCTCTCGTGAACTAATGAAAAATACACTTTTTCAATTAAACATCTTAGTAACATATACTGCATTTGGATTCTTTTTGTGAATCCTGATGTTTTATATATATTTAAAAAGAAAATGTATTATTAACTTTAGTTATATATCAATTTATATAACTTGATTATGAACTGCAGCATTTTCTCTACTGACTTCCTCCATCACCTCTATAAAGTCCTTCCATCCAATGGACACACCAATCCTGACTGCATCACTTATTATTGGCTAATATTTTTTGATATGTACATATATATTTGACGGCATATTTACCCTAATAACAAACTAATACTTGTTTGGCCATACAAATAGTATCTTCTTGCTTGTAAACTGTGTATTCTGCACTTGGCTTTCTTATTTGACTTTTCACAATGAAAATGGCCAAGGGAATATCAGTGAGACACTTTGATTTGATTTTCAGCCCAACAACTTCACCCGTTAAATACCTGCACTATATACATTTTAAAGATGGTGCCAATTTTGAATGACTTATTTGTGAATGACCTGTGTTTACTGTGGCAGCGTCACTGCTGTTGTCAGTCTCTTCGCTGACCGTTCCCGTTTCCCCATTGGCTTGTGGTGCCGCAGTGACATCATTAACTAACAATGAGAAGGAAATGTGACAATCCTCTCAACAACACTACTCAATAACCTTTCCGACATTTCTTTTTATATATATATATATATATATATATATACACACACACATATACATATACACACACACACACACACACACACACACACACACACACACACACACACACACACACACACACACACACACACACACACACACACACACACACACACACACACACACACACACACACACACACACACACACACACACTTCCCAGAACAAAGAAAAACAAAAAGCAGAACTGTGGTACTGACCCAGTCTGAAGATCTTAGCAAGGCTGTCTTTGGAAAGGTCCTGTACCAAGTTCTGAAGTTCTGACATGACAGAGTGGATTCCAGCTACAACCTCATGTTCCTGAGCCAGACCTGACTCTACCCTCTCGGTTTGGGCCAAGGGCTCCATGGTATGAAAGTTCTGGAAGATAATATGTGCACACATTGCATAGCTGTACACAATGACGTCAACCCAAGACAAGGCAGAATAGAGAAATAGATATTGATGATATCATAATGAGATGCAAGGTATTTCTATAGACTTCGGTGGGCTCAGAGTAGGGCTGCTTGATCGGTCACCGATATGCTCTTCCCAGACCTTCAAGAAGCAGACGTGGTCCGGCGTGTCCGCCAGTCTGTCCATCTCCTGACTTTTCCAGTGAAGCTGTGCCGCTTGCTGCTTCAGCCTGTGGATGTGGCACTCAGCCCGGCTACCCTGGGAGCCGTCGTGGGCAAAGAGGAGCTCATCAACCTGGGATCCCATCAGCTCCAAGCCCGTCCTCAGCTCCAAGATCAGATGTGCACTCTCTTTCTGCAGAGCCTGGATAGAGGCCTGCAAAACAGACGTTTGAGAGACAAACAAGAAGGGTTAAAGATAAAAGGTGAAATAAAGGGAAACCAGAAGGAATTCATGAAGAATTGTAGATTTATTTGTGGTTGCTGACAGGTGGTCGAACAGAAACCAAAACAAAAATGACATTGGCTTACTTTATGTTGCAGTGCAGCCAGTGAAATATCCTTCAGGTCTTTCTCAGTCTCCTGTATTCTGATCTTTACATCAGCCTGCATCTGAACTAGTTCCTTCTGTAGAAACACACACACACACACACCAAAGTTCTAAATATTAAAAAGAAACCTTCAAAAACTGAGAAAATACAAAATGTCCATGGCAAAACAAACAATGAACACAAGTACAAATATATACATATAAGCTACATTTGCCACTTGTTCAACAAGTCTTTCAAGTTCACCTTCACCAGGAACGCCTCTGTAACCAATGAATGTTTGTTTTATTAAGGACACCTGCAATACTATACACCAAGAACCAAGTTAAAATACAACCAAATGCCATCTAAGCCAAATAGCATAACATTTGCCTTGTTCTAGTGTGTACCTGCTTCTCTCTCCTCTCTTCCTCTGGTGTGAGTACACAATGGTAGATGCTCCCCTGTCGGGCCTCCCCTGGAGCTCCTGTACCCGGTAGGACCTCCAAGTAGATGGGCATTGACGGTGACGGCGGGGTAGGGGAGTCAGACGCGGAGCTGCCCCGATTGAAGCTGGCTCTGAGCTTCTCCATAGCCTCCACCAGCACGGTGCTCCTTGCCAGCGAGGGTCGCGGTTTGAAGACCTGTCTACACTGAGGGCAGCTGTAGCCTTTGCTCTTCTCCCGGTCCCAGTGATCTTGAATGCAACGCAGGCAGTACGAGTGGCCACATGGTACGGTGGCAGGGTCCTTCATGGAATCCAGGCAGACTGAGCAGACAAAGGTCTCCTCTTCAGCCCAGGCGGAGGCCATGGTGAATTCAGTGCTATCAGAGTGAGACAAGATTTCCTGTATGTCAATAAGAACATTCTACTCACCAGACATAGAGCAACACAGAAGGAGAGAGAGGGAGAGAAGAGATAAGCTGAAATACCACTTCACATGCATCACCTGCTCCTTAAGAGGCTAAGGACATTGTAAGATCAGGGTGGGGCTGGAAAAACAAGAGGAACTTGAAGTTTCCTTGAGTGATGTCACTCGCATGCTAGGCCTACCTAAATATTTCCCCAAGACTGGTGAGGTCATGGTGTGTGAACTGTCATCATTAACATACCATTGCATAATAGTGCGTGATATACTGCTACACATTAAATCAAAGTAAGATACACAATCTATAGTAGGCCTACTGTACTGGTCGTTTCATTTTATTATTATTATTTATTTTTTAAATCACGGAACTATCATCATCATCAGTAATGAAAAAATGAAGGAATCTTAAGAAGCCAGACTGGTTTTTCATGAATGTGTTTCACCGTTAATAACAATGTGGGGGCTTTTTCCAAGAGTCGCTCAGAAAACGACGTTAAGCGAATGTCTCTAACATCGTAGGGAGTGATCGGTCACGTTAACATCGTAGGAAGTGATCGGTCACGTTAACATCGTAGGGAGTGATCGGTCACGTTAACATCGTAGGAAGTGATCGGTCATGTGAGGTGACCGGAGGGTGACACGCTGCTGCTGCGCCATATTGGCCACTAGCAGCAGCAGCAGCAGCAGCAGCTAGCCGAGCCCTCTCTCAGCGGTGTGCCAACGATCCACGTTTTGCCCAACACATTTTCAAGGTGAGCATGACATATAGGTAATTATTTGAGTAAGTCAACTATCCTTTAGTACTTGGGATATATAACTATAGCAAGGTAACTACGAGTTTAAGAATGACGCGTGGTTGTCTCGTAATAGTGGTGCACGGTGTAGGTGCACAGCTCGGTAGCGGGCTGTGTTGACAGCTGGAGTTAGATCTTAACTAACCCATTAGTTAGCCTTCGTGAGCTATAGAGCAGCAGCAAAGTTGACAATCTCACAAAGAAACGCCTTTTTTTTTTAATATACATTTGTCTAATTCTGGAAGTAGCCAGCAAATGACGCTAACCGTGCTAACTGACTGAGTTAGCGAGCCATTATTTTGAAATGTGAACTACATTGGCTTTATTGATGTGCTCGGATTGTCGTGCTTATTTAAATACGTTTCCAAGTTGACGTGAACCTAATGTTAAACTACTTATGCTTAAACACTAAGTAACGCTGTGATGTCAAAGGCCAACTAACTAGGCTGTGCAGCTCACTGTACTCACCTGGCCACCTGGCGTCACACCTGTTCCCCCACCTGCTTTATAGACCTGTTCATAATTAGTCTGAACTAGGTCATATAATATGCCACGATTCAGTTCAAAGTGTACTATATAAGAACATCAAAACCCGCACACACACTGTGCGTCAGAACACCCGATTGATTCAAAAGGTAGGCTTTTTAAAGGAAATACTGTAAAATATGAATATTACTTAATTGTATGGACCCATATAAAAGATTCGAATTTAAGATTAGATTAAAGAAAAAAGTTTTATACCGAGAAGTCGATCTGATTCAAAACAGTTATTTTGTTTATGTCGAAAAACTATTGGCTTACATTGTCAAGTTAGTGTTATGGTACTTTGTGTTAATACTCTATTTGTTTTGTTAATGTTGTTTCAGAATGTTCAACGGTCCTCAGATCTTGTCCTGCCCTGTAAGGTTCTTGCTGGTTGGCGTGAGAGACCCCTTCTACAGTGCTTCTCCCATGGCTTCGCCTGAGAGCATCTGTAGGAGGTGGTGTACTTCTACAGGCTGGAAGACTCTCACCTCCTCACAGAAAAGAAGAGGAAGAGTGAAGGAAGGAGAGTTGTCATTCTCCAAGGAGACCCTATCCTCTGTTTCAGCTCCTGCACCATCAAGCTTGGGCTGTGGACATTATCTCCTGAAAGCTGCTACACACCAAAACCTCATAATCAGAGCTGCTCTGTCCATCCATCCCCAGCTTCCTCCTCCCACACAGCCTAAAGTAAGACTTGAGCCTCGGCAGTGCAGCATATTCAAGTATTTAACACAAACATCCAAAGGCCTGAGTACACGTTGTGACAGTTCAAACAACATGAAATGTCTTCAACCACAGAACAGGCTGCGGAACATCAGCCAACCACCAGTCTGTATAAGCCCTGGTCATAATCAGCGTGGCGTATTTCTGCCTCAAGTTATAGGCTCCGCAGCATATAGACCAGCCGTTTCGACTCTCTGTCACCCCGCCCTGTGGAACCAGAGCAGAGCCCTCCACCAGGTCGCCCCACACCAGGCCACCGCCCTGAGGGACTGCCTGTCCCTGGAGAACGAGCAGAGGTGCCGATGCAGCCTGGGCCGCAACCTAAAACTCTACGAGGCAGGGCGAGGGGCGGCTCCGGCCCATGGAAAGAGCCAGGGGAGGTGGGCGTCCATCTTGGTGTCCCTGTGCTCCGTGCAAGGCGAGCCGGCCTTCCTCTTCACTTTGCGCTCCAGCAAGCTGAAAAGAAACAAGGGAGATGTCAGGTGGGTGCCTTGCCTGTAAAGTTATGTTTCTTGAGAGATTCGATAGTTGTATTATTAGGCTATACCTTTAAAAACGCCATTTCAGCACCATAAACGTACAATGCAATGGACCACTGTGCAATTCTTTAACTATATATATATATATATATATAAATAAAATATAATAGAGATGTTTTTCTTCCATACCATCTATAAGTTTACCCTGTGTTGAATAGTAATCCATGTGACGTTTGTTCACTGTGTATATTTAAGTAGATTTGCTCCAAACATGACCACCCTGTCATGTCCGTTGGTTGTGTAGCTTTGCGGGTGGCAAGAACGATCCATCAGACAAAGATGTGGTGGACACAGCACTGAGAGAGGCCCGGGAGGAGCTTGGCGTTACTGTGGCAACAGAGAAGGTGTGGGGCATTCTGAAGCCACTCAGGGAAACGGTAAGCAAATAAGGCTACCCAGTGGTCCGTCTTTAATGCATCTGAGAGGATATCACAAAGGAATAGATATTTTAATGGTTGGAGTGGTTAACATTGATGGTAAAATGACTTTTAATCGATACACACATTATATATAAATATCGTCATGAGCTTTAACAGCAAGTCTGTTTGTTTGAAAGCCAAGCTTCTAATCACTCATGATCTGGTTGTGTCTCTATGGTTTTCCTTTCTAAAGTCGGGCATGATGGTTGCTCCTGTGCTGGCTAACCTCGGCCCCATTGAAGACCTGTCCTTTAAACCGAACCCAGAAGAGGTAAACTCATTTGGTTCCTGTTGTCATTTAAACGACTGTTTAAATATAATCAGATCAGATGA
>OOFB01036251.1:17981-35692 GCA_900323305.1 Trachyrincus murrayi
CCCAGTGGTCCGTCTTTAATGCATCTGAGAGGATATCACAAAGGAATAGATATTTTAATGGTTGGAGTGGTTAACATTGATGGTAAAATGACTTTTAATCGATACACACATTATATATAAATATCGTTTTTCGTTATTATGAGCTTTAACAGCAAGTCTGCTTGTTTGAAAGCCAAGCTTCTAATCACTCATGATCTGGTTGTGTCTCTATGGTTTTCCTTTCTAAAGTCGGGCATGATGGTTGCTCCTGTGCTGGCTAACCTCGGCCCCATTGAAGACCTGTCCTTTAAACCGAACCCAGAAGAGGTAAACTCATTTGGTTCCTGTTGTCATTTAAACGACTGTTTAAATATAATCAGATCAGATGAGCAGATCTCCACAATGTCAAAATGTGTGATTTTTTTTTTCCTTTTCATTTCCTAAGGAAAACAGTCTTTGTACCCTTTTTGACCCGCAGGTTGAGGAAATCTTCACCTTGTCCCTCTCACACGTGTGCAACCCCTCGAACCGCAGATACACACACTTCCGCACCGGCGACAAGTACAACTACACGCTGCCTGTGTTCCACAACGGGAAGCACCGCGTGTGGGGCCTGACCGCCGTCGCCCTCGACCATACCCTCACGCTCATCGTGTCGCCATAGCAACCTGACTCGCATCTTCACAATGTGCACACATTTTAATCATGTCGTAGCAGTTTGACAGATGTGAAATCAAAGTGGCATTTATTTAATGAGTTTCACGGCAGTTGTTGATTTGACTGCAGTGGTTTTTAATTGGTCAGTTAATTTGGGGCAACGGTCCTCAGAGCAGTATGAAGAGGTTGGCCTCCCGGTTTGAGGACATAGTAAAACAATACATGTATGGAGCAAAAGTTATTTGCATTGACAAATTGGAGGACTCGGCTGAACATGAAAATTGTGAAAAACTTAAAAGAAAACCCCCTGCATATGTGTATTTGTTCTATATATTCTTTATATTTAAAAATAAACACATTTCAGTATACTCAGGGAGATCATTTTCAGAAATATGCACAATTGGACATAAAGAGCTATTTATTTTCCTTTAAGATCAAATAACCATTTACTCATGGCATTCATGAATTTCAAAAGATTAGACAAGCCATTGCTTGTTATGTATCTTCTACTGAAAACCTGATGAACTACTCAAAAGAGAGATTGCTTCTGCAGTGCCAGTGAGACATGGCTGGCACATTGAACAGCTCCTCCAAGTTATTGTTGTAGGCAGGATCCTATTGAAAGGCCATTCCAATGCAATTCAACTGACCGTTTAATATTCACTTCCTTGCAGAAGAATTAAATGTAAACTGGACTTGACAGTCAATCACTGAAATGTTAAGCACACTGTTGATGGAATAAAGCAATACAATGTATGTGGAAAAAGCAGTTGTCTGTATTAATAAGTACTGGTAATCAACTTTCAATTCTTAACAGCTAAACATAAAAAAGTGGGCACAAAAATCCTAGTTTACGAATAAACATCACTACAGATAACTTTCTCATTAAGCCGGAATCACAACAAATCAAAGATTAAACAAAACTTAAAAGCTGTACTACTAAAAATAAACAGACATTTGATAAAGAGCTATCGGATGGCTTCTGGCAAATAAATTTATATTAACCTTGCATACCTTCAGTCCAGTGAGAAAAACATGGTTTGTTTGGCTCTTTTTTAACAATATCCAGGTCCTCAGAAACACAGTGTTGATTGCACAGTCACACCATGTACAAGTGTCCAGGATCTCCTACAGCTGGAGAAAATGAACGTGGTCCCAGGAGAAGTCTTTGATGACACTTTGTTGTTTTATTGCTTCTTTTCTTGGCACTGAAGACTCACTGGGTCCCTTGGTGTCGGGCGGTGTTAGGGCATTGAACACTCCGTGGGGTCCTGAGTGTCGGGCGGTGTTAGGGCATTGAACACTCCGTGGGGTCCTGGGTGTCGGGCGGTGTTAGGGCATTGAACACTCCATGGGGTCCTGGGAGTCTGGCAGCAGGTGACAGTTGAAGGGCCAGCTGAAGGAGAAGACATCCAGGGCAGGGCCACACTGCTGTTCGGCCGCCGAGCAGATGGAGCGGCAGGGCTGGAGCACGCCGCCCTTGGGGGTGCACTGGGGCAGGAACATGCCACACACCAGCCGCCGCAGGGGCTCAAAGCACACCAGCTCCATCAGCACCTTTTGGGGGGGTGGATGTTTCGCATCGAGGCGAACGAGAAAGGAAAGAGAGGCAACACTTTCAGATTCAACCTTCAAACCTCAAAACAACTACCATGTGCAAGGGGGGGTGGATTGCAATTCTTGCTGTGGTAGTATGGGTAGGGGTACATGTGCCTCACCCGGTACTGTCGTAGCAGCATGGCAGCCTGCCACTGATCAGAGATGGACAGCCAGATGTTGGGGAAGGAGGTGAGGTTGTAGCTGAGGCCCTGGCACATCTCCACCTCGATGAGCTCACACGACGACGCTGGTAGGGCAGGTGAACCAATCATGATTCAGAATTTGCACTCTTGTGGAGTGCAAATCGATACTTGCATTATTGTAGTTATGGGACAGACACGCGCACGCACACACACCCCTCTCCAGTGGCTTTGGAGTTAGAGCGGGTTGTCAGGTAACCGGGAGGTTATTGGTTCGATCCCCGTGTGTTGAGGTGTCCCTGAGCACGACACAGTGCTATATAAACGCAGTCCATTTTCCCCTTCCTGCCGTGTTTGCTTGTTGTGTTTCTGTTGCAGGCATGCTTGAGTGGGGTCGTTAACTCAACTATATGCACCTGATGCTGACCAGCCGTCTCCCTGCCACGTAACAGACCCTTTCCACAGCTCTTAACACTAATTATGATTAGGTTAGAGATGGTTGAGTTTAGCTATTAGGTTAGGTTTTACTTGGCTCGGTTGGTGAGCATGCAACTGTGTCAGCTGTGTCCATTTAGTCTCTCACATTCCGTTATTAGTGTTGATTTGGTTTGTTCCTGTTTCATACACACACACACACACACACACACACACACACAACACCCCACACTTCATTCTCATCCATTCATAGACCCTGACACATTAACTGACACATCTCATGTGTATCTTTGATTTACAAATAAATACTAGATGGCTGTTACATCATTTTGTTACAACCCAGAGCCAGGTTGTAACACACACACACAGTTCAAACTTCATTGCCTGCTGTGTGCTGAGATGAGCGGTGGATGATGACAGTGACTCACTGAAGGAGGGGAAGGTGGCGTTGCCACAGCCCTGCTCGTCGGCTCCGTCAGAGCAGTCGTTCCACCCGTCACACAGCCACTCCTGGTGCAGACACTCCCCGGAGCTGCAGGCAAACTGCCGGGGGCCACATGTCGCTAAGAAATAAATTAATAACAATACATGAAAAACATGACGAGGGAGGAAGAAAAGAAAGACCAAATTAATGGTTGGAAGGGTTGGAAAATGCATGCACAAAATGGAGGGACGACCTGGAGAATAACTGAAAGAAGGAAAGACTAAGTAAGACAAAAAAAAGGGGGGGGGGGGATGAACAGATACAAGGGTCCCAATGAGGACTGACTGACTGTCTGCCAGGGACACGGCCTGGTATGTCGCGTTAAAGCCGCTGTCGGCCACCCCTTCGTCTGCCACGAACACCACGGTCAGCTGGGGCCCGTACGAAGTCAGGTCTGGGGGGAGGCTGGTTCCACAGA
Organism: Trachyrincus murrayi; assembly: GCA_900323305.1. Classification (NCBI taxonomy): domain Eukaryota; kingdom Metazoa; phylum Chordata; class Actinopteri; order Gadiformes; family Macrouridae; genus Trachyrincus; species Trachyrincus murrayi. The sequence continues at coordinate 21,694 of OOFB01036251.1, forward strand.
ACCTGAGGTGAGGTGAGGCGAATCCAAACAAACCAACAAAGGAGCTTGAGAAAGCGGACCAAAAGGACACATAGAAACTAAATCCCAGTTATGTAAGACTAGCGCCGATGGATAAGGAGATTAACTCCATTTATTCCTTTGACACATGGACGAAAAACAAGACATTGTTATATAAACCAGGGCCCTGGGAATGTGGTGGCTGAGAGAGGACCAAAACAATCACACACTACACACACACACACACACACACACACACACACCTGCCCAGGACCCGACCCGCTCCAGTGTCTGCACTGTCGTGGACCTCTACGTAATCAAACTCGCAGACATCCTGGGTCTCCAGGCTGAAATTCCTGAAGCTCAGCCTGATCACATAACCCTCCTCCGCAGATATACGCCACGTGCACAACTGACGAAGAGACAGAGAGAGAAAGTGTGCATGTGTGTGTTAGCGGTGGAGCACGAGCCACGGTGACACAGCTATAACAGCTAGTTAGGCCACGGAGTTTGAGACGCCTTGACCCAGGCTGAGAAAGCAGGTGAAGATACCTGTTGGTGGGGGTAAAGCCTGGGGTGGTTTGGACTGGCGATGGATCCACGAGGGTCCGTCTTCTGTCCCCCACACTCTGTTCAACCACAGAGGACACGCCTCTTGAGTACCGCTCAACATAGATTACAGATCCAATCGAATCAAGAGATTTCATACCAGTTCGGTCACCGACGGATGTTGCTAACTGCTTGAATGCAGAAATCAAAGCAAATTGTGGGACAAAAAGGTTTTTAAGAACATCCTAATTAACATTTCTCGATAATGCAATTACTTGCTGTGCAAATAAACTTCCCACCGGCAACATGACAAACAGCTTTATATACCATGTATAACCAAAATACACTCTTGAGTTTCAGACCTACGACTGCTCTCACCCTTGTGCTTATGGCTGCAGTTGGCCTCGTCCGTTTGGTCACGGCAGTCGGGCTGTCCGTCACACACAGACACTGGTAGCAGACAGCGGCCACCATCACACATGAACTCCTCTCTGGAGCAGCTCTCTGAGAAAGACGTGGACACGGACACACACACACACACACACGCGCAAATAGTCTATGTTTCCATTTGAGAACATTTTGGACAAATTCTAAAACTTGCTAAACTAAATGTAAATGTGCGCACACACTCTCACACACATACTGTGTTCAGGGAGTATGGCTCTGTACTGTGCAGTGAAGCCGCTGCCTGCTATGCTGCTGTCCGAGTGGAAGGTCACCCAGACTGAACTGCTGTTGGTGTTAAATGTTGGGGGAGCCACGTTGCCACAGAGCCTACAGCAGGAGAGGAGAGCAGAGGAAGAGGAGAGAAGGAAACGTTTCACAACAAAAATAAAAGATATCCTAAAAATGTAAATAACATGGGAACACAGATCTTTCACCTACGGAGCCCCTTAAGGGACCTGGAGAGAGAGAGAAAGAAGTAAAGTGAAGAAAAAAACAAAACGTAGGTCTAGTATGTTTCCTTACTCAGGTTTTATACGCTTACTTACGTTTTTTGCAAGATATCACTAAACCTTAGTGACAAAAAAAATCCTGACGTTCAACGTTAAAGGATAACTTCGAAATTATCAACCTGGACCCCATTTTCCCATAATTTTTGGTCTAACTGACTAATGTGGACAACAATTTTTTAATTGGTCCAGTATTGAGCGAGAACGTAGCCGCAAAGTATCTGCATTGTAACCCTTTGGGGCAACTGCGCCCGTCAATGTACATCCTCTAAAAGTGAAGAAAAGTAAATATATATATATATTTTGTTTTCCTTCTTCGCTTGACTTTTTTTTCTCTCTCTAGGTCCCTTAAAGGGCTCCGTATTCACCAGACACCTACCCATGTCCATGTCCTCTACTGCCCCCTTCTTAAAACAAATACCTCGTCTTTATATCGATACATCTGGCATTAACTAACATGTAGAGATGCTGACTATTAAATAAACATGTATGCTAACCAATTAACTTTTTTTTCAAATATTTAACATTTGATTGGTTTAACATTGTAAGAAATATACGTGGTAAAAACCTGTGTTTGATACTGTTCTTGTAATTTAATTAAAGTGGACATGAAGCTACGGCTGTGCACCGGTCATAGGGCTGAAATCACCAAGTTCACATTTGACACATTCTGCAACAAAAATGCCTTCTAATAGCATATTACATACAGATGTATTTGCTATCTTATGCTGTCTATGAGTCCAATGGGACATCCCAGACAAGACGGGCAGCGGCTCGTCTGAGTGCAACAAGCCTCTACTACCCCCTATCGGTTGTTAAATGTAAGAAATACCTTACGTCTATCTTTATACAGTTTGATAGAGTTGTATTGCTAATGATCAACCCACCTTGCCCCCTACATTCATTGGAGTTTGCCGACTATGTGAGTCTGAGGTTCTGAGGGTCAGACATATTTACAAAGAAGGCTTTGAGACACACACACACACACACACACACACACACACACACACACACACACACACACACACACACGTTATTAGGCTATATGATCCGTTACTGTAAGAGTGAAAATGTAATGTAATTATTTTCAGATTGGAAATCATTTCTTCATTAAATGTAGGCGCATACTCTACTTTTTAAATTGTTCGTTTAAAGTATGATGTGATGTGACCTTATGACCTATGTGATGTTTACACGTGACCTTAGATTCATAGCTCGGTCACAATCAAGCACATCAAACCATGGTATTATTATGTTATATTATTATGTCCTTGGGAACATAGATATCACACTCGCCTCATTATTGGAGTTGATGAAGAGAACATGGTAAGTTGGGTATATTTAAAACAAATCGACACATAATGTGTTCGCCCTGATGTGTGCCTTCGATTTCGTTCATGTTCTAAAAGGCACTTCTTTCGTGTTATTGATTACGTGCTTATGCAAGTAGTTGTTAAAGCATAATTAAAGTTTGGCAGAGGTTTGGGTTGTGTGGTTACCTTGCCGTGATGTAACTCCAAATATTGGCGAGATATCTTCAATAGTTGCTCCGTAGATTCAAATATGATAATCCAAAACAGTGTTTTTTTCTCTCCCCCATTTGACTTAAATTTCACCGCGAAACAGGTCTCAAAGTCACACTTTGAGCACACAAATGAACGCGAACAAAGCGGATTCCGCCCATGCATAAGCAACTTTGAAACTTGAAGTCCAAGTGAGTTTTCTGAATGCTGCACGCACACCTAGCACACCTGCAGACCCCACCCGTCCAGCCCAGCGCCTCTTCCCGCCCCTCGGGAAGACGACCCAGATCACTAGGCTCTCCTTCCCCACTGCCGTCAGAACCCTAAGTACGTCAAGGGGACCCACCACTGACTGTCCATGCACTAACCGCCGTTTTGTTCTCTTGTTTACCGTTGTATAGGTGTGTGTATATATACCTGAATGTTGTAATGTCTATATGTTTATATGTGTACTGGGGGTGAACCATGCTGTGCTTTGTAAAATGTATTGTAATATGTACTTTAGTTCTTACTGATACAATAAAACTGCACTGGAAAATATCCAAAATGCCCCCCCAAAAATGCCCTTTTAATGCTGCTTGTCCATCTGCAGTTTATATATTAAATATCCAGTCAAAATGATGGTAAGGTTAGTTAAATAATAACATTGTTAACACGACCAATAATGTATACATATTTTTTTTTTTTAAGATAAATAGAAAGACTGCATGGTTTTACCATGGATGTGGTTTGTAAGGAAATGAAAATGCATTGATTTACCCCCGACTGACAGAAAGTTTGTCTCAAAACTATGTGTGTAAAATGCAATCCGGACGTGTAGAATTGAGATCCACAAATGCTTTTCATGCATTTGCTAAGTATTTGAGTTTTTTGTGTTTTTGAAATGGCTTTATATTTACAGATGAACAAATGTACGCACGGATTGTCAATATATTCACAGATTACAAATGTACACAAACTGAAAATGTATTGTTATTATTATTGTCATTCTGTTCACACAAATAATATTGAGACAAATCTCCCCCCATACCCCTCATGTTAATTTGAGTTGCATGCCCATTGTATCTTTAAATGTTATATAAAATTAGCCATCAAGTTAGAATGAACCACCCTCTAAGTCTTGCAGAACATCTCACAGGTGAATAAATTGAGCATGAAATGCGTTTAGCAAAAGATCACCTTGTCTAATAAACACTGATGTGTATGGGAGCGTCAAAGCTGCCTTATTTATCAATGAAAGAACTCCTCACATTTTTGAATGACAATTTTGCAGAAATAAAAGAGGCATCCTTTACTCCTCTGCTAAAGAGGACATGGAGGTTTACCCTAATGTGGCAAAAATCACACCTGCAATCTATTTCATACAGTCTATGGACTGTATGAAATAAATTGTCAAGAGGGGCATCTCAGACAAGGTCTGAGCTCTTCTGGATACATATCAGAAGTGCCTTTGTCTTTCTAGGTTGAAGTGTTGGTTGTGGTTAGTTAAGAGTATGCAGCTCTCCAGGATCCATCCACCCACCTGGTGACCACAGAGCCCTGGTCCCGCCGCTCCTGCACTTCCAGCCAGTCAAAGAGACAGGGGGAGGGCCCCTCCACGGTCAGGGAGGAGACGTGGACCTGCACCAAGTGTGGGGGCTGGACCCGGATCACCCACACACACAGAGAGTCGGGTGGGTAGGAGCCCGGGTGGTTGGGGGAACTGAAACTCCCTTCGGTGTCGGACAGCACTCCCCCACATCCTGAGAGCGGTACAGAGAACTGAGGCTGAGGAAGTCGCATGGTGTTCACGTGGTGCTCATGCAGTCGGTTTCATTTTTGGGTGAAAGATAAAGCAGATAAAGCACACACAAATAGCAAGAATACTGAAATGATCAGCCAATTCTGGGCGATTGTATAGCATATTCCCCTACAGTCTCTGTTCCGCCGGGTACTATCAGCTCCTGGGGGGAACCCTTACGTGTTTGGGACACGGGGCGTGTGGCAAGGGGCGGGGTGGCCGTTGTGGTGCCGTCGCCATTACTACTGTTGCCAGGCAGGTTGGGCAGGGTGTGGGACACTTCAACTCCACTCAGCAGGTCCAACTGCTGCTCTCCCTCCACAGTCTGCCCGTTTATCTCTAGGAGAGAGAGAGAGAACAAGGGGTTTTCTAATGTTTTTTAGATGTGGTATAGTACGAATGAAGAATGTCAAATAGGCGGATAAAATATGACGACTAACTAGCTGATATTTCAGCAAATACAGATTTAGGAAACGATTGATAAGGTCAGCTAGTGATACAAGCCAGACTAGTGTTGCAGTGAACTCACGGGTGAGAATGAGAACCAGTGCCAGGCCCAGGGCCGTCACCAGGAACACCACCGCCGCAGAGACCACCACGGCCCCCCAGCTGCAGCCCGGCCCCCTCAAACGCATCGCACAGGCTCCAAACATGCCCTGGCCTGGCCAACAAAATGTATATAAATACACGTGTTTCTTTACCCTCATAGCAAGCAAAACACATTCAAAATGAGTCTTGAGGTTTGCTCGGCGGACTCACTGGATGCTGGTGGTTTGGTTGGTTCAGGGGTAGAGGAGGTGGTCCTAAATCCCTCCACCTTGCTCTCCTGCTCTCCCTCCAGCTCAAACGTAGGGTTGCAGAACACATTCTAAAGGTGAACGGACATATTTACACAAGACAATCCTTTTCTATTTTAACTATTTTACAAGAGAGTCCCGTTTACATTCACAAAAAAAGCATCAATATGAGATAAATTCACAAACAAACACAAATACATAAAATAAATACAAACAATATAATTCATACACATACAATGGTAGGATTCACCAATGTCTAAAATGAAAACATGTGTGGGCCTCCTGAATATTTAAAATGATTTATTCTGGAGAAATGTGTTGAGCCATCTTGCATTCCTGGAAGACTATGGAGCTTAATTATAGGTCTCAGTCAAGCCAGTTAAGCACCCTGTGTACCAGGACATCCACTGCAATCGTATTCACGCACCTTGTAGATGTCACTCGAGTACGAGTACACCGCTACTTGGGTGAGGTCAGACATCCTAGTTTAACACTGGTTCCTCTTCACAGAGCCTCGGGTTACAAAGAACCCAGAACCAATAACATCAGCATGATGACAGGCATCAGTCCATCAGCTGAAGGTCGCCACAGTTGATCCTGGAATCGTTTCATTTCTGTAGAAATCTCACGGCCTTGCTTCTTCCGATCGTAGCATTCCAGTTATTGTCAGGAATCCATCAAAAACAATAATCCACTCTAAACAAAAAAAAGGGAAAAACAGCAAATCTATACTTCACATCCAGGTATTTTAAGAAAAAAGTTTAGAAAAAATCCTCACAGCATCCATATTTGTGTCCCTATGTTGTTTCGACTCTTAGAGGTGGTTGAGTAAAGACTGGACGTGTCGTGTTACATCTGAAGGTGAAGCCCCCAGAGTTTTACATTCCACAGTGCTCCACAAAGCCAAGTCAGCTGAGGCGACTGAGCACAGAGAAGAAACTAAATGGGGGTGTTAGGGAGGGGGAGATGGCTGTGAGAGGCAAGGGGGAGAGGAGGGTGAGAGAGAGGCCCGGGGCTGTAGGTGCCTGTTAAACCTTTACAATACCATAATAACCGTTAACGCACGCATGTAAACGGGTGATGGGTCAAGTCAGGCTGAGCTCAACCCTCAACTCAAGCATCAAGCCTAGACCTTCAACTATTCCATCATTGACAACAAGGCTGTCCACTACTGTGCCTGGTAAGACTATGAGTTGTTAACCCCCAGATTCTGTTTTCACTCAAAGAGAGGTAAGAACAACTTAGAGCCCTGCTCTTGGTGAATATCAAAACTGACCCCCTCTACGCAATAATGTCCATGTAAAAGAATGCTGGCCTAATCACAAAGGTATATTATTCCTCTATATTTTGCATGTGAGCCTAATTATGCCTATCAATTAACTTGGTAGAACTATATAAAATAAATTGCCAGCTAATTATCAACTGCTTATCGGGAAATACAATATAATTATACAATTATTCGGTTGTAATTTCCAAGAAATGGATTCTAATAATCCTAACAGCATTCCAAAACTGGCCTCTAATTTTATAAAGTGTGACAAATGAGTGAAAGGTGTGAATGAATCATAATGGCAAGAATCTAGAACCAAGCTTTTTAGGAAGTGCTTTAAAATATTTCTCGTTTCAGATATTCTCAGAAATGGATTAACGAGAAATCAAAAGTGAAAGAGTTGAGTATGTATTTTTGAATTCCCGAATTGCTCAACCGTCCTGCATCCTGTTTACTGAGTCGGGTCCCTATGGGTATCAGTCAAATAGAGCAGCTGGCTGCTGGCTCACGATGATATATGTGCTTTCTCCTGCTGAACACACCGCTCGAGAGTGACATCAAGCCATGTCTACTGGGACACCGTTATGCATGCTACTGCTCCTGTGCATCACAGAGGGTGAGTAGCATTAAATATCGATATATAGATGTTACCAATATCCTAGAATGGTGTTTCCCAACCTTTTAGTTGTCTTTTTCTACCCCCACATCCCCACAGTTATCATTTAGCATCGTTATGGTAGGTTCCAAGCTGACGCATACCTCGATCTATTTATCAGCAACAATCAATATGTATAACAATTAATGCATTGAACAATTAGGACCTGCGGTCGTATTGCTTGAGCAGGGGGAAGCCGGGCTATGAAGGCCAGTGAGAGGAGTCTAGCCGCCCCCCTCCACCTCAGCAAAAGTTGTGTGTCTTAGCTTTGAGTTGTGTTATTTTGTCATTTTTAAATCTATTATTGTTTCAATGTACTTGTATGTACTGTATTATAGTACAATGTACTGTATTAAAGTTATTGTAAGCTGAGGGTGGAAGTGGGCAACTTTATGTCGAAACACAATCAATTTTCATATCCTGCAACGTAACTTTAGTTTTGAAGGCATAACAAGGGGCATGACCTGAGTCCTCTATGGTAGAAGTGGTCCTAATGCCCTTGTCATCTTATGATGCCGTACTGCCATTTTTTATTTGATTTTATTCAACTATTTGGTTCTACTTTCCAAGTACTTACCAGTGTGTGTGTGTGTGTGTGTGTGTGTGTTCTAGTGCGTCTGCAGGATGAGTACTTTGAGTACTATGAAGACTCCCAGCCTCTTAACTGCTCCACTGCAGAGATCATCAGGGGTGGCATTGTTTCCTACTCACAGGTAGAAGCTTACAAATTATTTGTATGAAAAAAGGTGAATACAATCTGCTATGAAGATTTCTAAAATGAAGAGATAGTAATCTACAATGAAGCGACATAACAAATAATTGTTTACCTTTCTACAAACATATTATTTAGCTATAGCGATATCAAATTATATATCAATATGATATCTGGAAAATGTGGATCAACATTCAATAAAATTCATCATACTTTTGCAGAATAATAATTGGATTGAAGTGAGGTAGTTTAACAAAACATGAATGTTCCCTGTTTAGGGAGGGTTGAAAGGGAGTGTCCTGACCTATCACTGTTCCCACGGATACGACCCTTTCCCTGTCAGCCAGAGGCTATGTGATGCCGATGGGGAGTGGTCAGACATGATATCAGCCAATGGCAGACTAGTGTCACGGGCAACATGTAAAGGTAAATCTTGGATTGCTGTTGGTAAAGGAAGATGCATTTCATATGCGTTGTAATGTAACTCACTCTCTTCCACTCTTCCTCTTCCAGAGAAACTGTGCCCCGCCCAGCTCCAGCTAGATAATGGGGACTTCTGGCCCAGGGACCAGTGGCTCCGTCCAGGAGCGATGCAGAGCTTTTCCTGCTTTGGAGGGTTCACCCTGTCTGGCTCAGCAAACAGGACCTGCACCCTTTCTCAAGAGTGGACCGGAACCAACCCTATTTGTGACAACAATGGTGAGGAAGGCAGAAATTAGGAAGTGGTGGAGAATTCTAGATTCAGAAGTCTCACCGTGTTTCTGCTCCTTCCCTCGACTAAGCCAGGATTTCACCTATGAGTTGAATCAATCTGCTGAATCCAGATGGTTTCAATGTGTATAGTAGGGACAACTTTTGCCATCTGAACCTAGAATGTGTATCTCTGGGATACAGCACAATGACTGGTTCATCTATATTACCACCACTTCACCACACTGTTCCATTATGAGCGCGAGGACACAAACAACATACTGTGTGTTCAGTGGCCACTGGTTGGAATCTGTCTGATGGTAGCTCACGGTAAACGCAGGCTGGATGATAGGACTTGAATTCAAGTGAGTGTGTTTGAATTAACTTAATCAGGTGTGTTTGTCGGTATATTAGTATCCATGGGCCCGCCCCAGTACACTGTAACAAACAAGTTGTTTAAGTGTTGTAATTGGGGCCATGTTTAGCACTATACAGGGAATCAGCTTTTAACATGCGTTGATCCAAATACACATTTTTTTCTTTAAACCTTTTTAATGGAGCGAGTTAATATGGATAATCTGTAATCCTATTCATACATTTCATTTTAGCACCATGTCCAAATGTGTATACCAACACTAAATTTAACTAAACTTCTATTTTTCTTTGGTTTGTTTAAAACCAGTTGATGCCTGCAAAGACCCAGGGGTCCCACCAGGGGCCTTGAGGTCAGGGTCCCGGTTCCAGGTGGGGGACAGGGTGAGCTATCGGTGCCAGGCGGGTCTGGACCTGCTGGGATCCAGCCAGCGGGTCTGTCTCTATAGCAGGGAGTGGACCGGCTCAGCACCACGATGCCAAGGTAGGGAAGAGAGACAGTGGAGATGATGATGATGATGATGATGATGATGATGATGACGGCGATGACCCTATCCATTATTGTTGGTCATTATTATTGTTGTTGATAACATCAAACTTCTCCGCAGCCTACAATGGCTTTGACAGTCCCAGTGCCGTGGCAGCCATGATGACCGGCTCCCTGTCAGGGGTTATGGACGCCCTTTCACCAGAGTTTCAAAGGAGAAGTGAGTTTGTAACCATGTGACGTTCACATCCCCTCAACCGGGTGCATTATCGTTGATGTTTATTCACACACACAATGTCTTTCAAGATGCATACGGGCGAACGATCGACGTGGAGGACGACAGTCGGCTGCACATCTATATCCTACTGGACACGTCTGGCAGCGTTGCCACAAACTTCGACAGCTCTCGAAATGCTACCATCAGTCTGATCAGGAAGGTCTGTACACTCTCGGCTCAACATCACTCCATAGGGCCCTTAGAGGGCAGTGAAACCTACTGTGTACTTGCAACACATTACATTACGCCAAAAAGAACCAAAGTAAAATCTCCCTATTTCTCTACTTCTCCCCGGTAGCTGGACAGCTTTGACGTCCAGACGATGTTCCACGTGACGTCTTTCGCCAACAAGGCTATAGATATTGTGACCATCACAGATGATTTCACCAGTACACATGCTGGATCTGTCATAAGGAGTATACAGGAGTTTGACCCCAAAGGTAGGACAGTCCCAACACAACGTGTGATTTGTCTTGTGCTTGGACGTGATCAAGTGTTGCATGTATTACTGGTTCATGTTAAAGATTTAATTCATTTTGTTTTTATCTGCAGTTCACAAGGACAATACGGGCACCAATCTTTTCGGCGCATTGACTCGAGTAAATGAGATGATGGCTATATTTCAGCACGGCGGAGAGAATAATCACTTTAATGAGACGCAGAACGTTATTGTCATAATAACAGATGGTACAAATGAAATGGGTTCAACTTAAACTCATATATAAACTCATATAAACCCCATATAAACAGAAGTTTATATGGGGAAAAGTTAGCCTTTTTCCTCTTTTTTGGATGAACATGATGAATGGCCAACTCATGGTCTGACAGAATGCAATGTAACCTGCGGACCCCCCTCTCTCTCTCTCCCTCTCGAGGTAATTCCAACATTGGTAGCCGTCCCCAGGTTGCCCTTGATAGAATACGATCACTGCTTGGCTACAGCATCATGTCTGAAGACCACAGCGCAGAGACACTGCTTGGTATGCTATCGCTGGTATGCTGTCACCTTTCCACTCAAATGCAGATCGCTACTTTATACTTTCTTCATTCTTACTTGTCCTCAGATGTCTATGTGTTTGGTGTTGGAAAGCACATTAACAGACAACAGCTGAATAACATCGCCTCTCACAAGCATAAAGAGGACCATGTCTTCATTTTGGAAAACCCCGAAGCTCTGGGAGAAGTCTTCAACAAGATGATCAGTAATGTGCTTTTTTCATTTGTATTTGATTTTCAAAAGAATACATAACACATTACAGTAATGTATTTTTTTTATTATCTTTAATATTCTGTAAAATACGTGTATTTATTAATAAGTAGTTTAGAATATTGCCCAAGATATTGTGGATTAGTGGAATTGTTTTTACCTGCATTCATCCGGTGAGCATCCCACTCATTAGAAGTGATCTCATCAGGCGGTGTTGAGGTGCGGTCTTCAAAAAGGTACCAAAGGAGTAATTTCCAATGGATTTGTTTGGAAATCTAGATATCAAGACTGTGACCAAGTGTGGGGTGGCCACGGAAGAGACTTCCAACGATCAGGTGGAAGCAGTAAGCTACACCAGGCCCTGGCATGTCACTCTCAAGGGAGAGCGCATATGCTATGGATCCATTGTGAGCCCCAACTGGATTCTGACAGCGGCCCACTGCTTTGCCTGGTCCAGTGAAAAGGAACTGAGCCAAAAGATAGTAGTAACTCACGGTTAGTGCTGGTCCTTTACTCATGCCTGTGCTCAAAGACACCATGACAATTAAAGTCATATAATTCACCTATCCAAGTATGCCAAAGTTAGTTATTTTACATCCACCAACCATCAACCAACACCAGCATGTTTCTGCTGCCCCTTATATAAAGATGGCACCAGGCTAACACACAGCTGTCATTCGCTGTGTCGCACATGGAGCATCGTTCTTTGTTTTTGTTTCCTGTGCTAATTTCCTGCTTTACTTCAATAATAAAGTTATGGAAGCAAGATACACTCTGAATGCCATTTCATACCATCTTAAAACAATTGAGAATATGGGGCAACCATTCGCTGACATGTCAAAGGCAGAATGATCATACATATTGACGTGCTTCATACTTCCCCTCGCAGGTAAACAAAGCATAAATATCGAGAGTACGATTTTCCTCCACCCAAATTACAACATCAAAGGACTCGAGCACAGAAATGTGTCCGAGTTCTACGACTTTGACGTGGCTCTGGTGCAGCTGAACACCAGCATCCCCCTCTCCTGGCAGGCGAGGTAAAGGCGGCCTCACAAGAATCGCATTCAATAACCAATGGTTTGTCCGTTAGAGCAAATCACATAATATATAGAGGAGACAAAATCTGTTTGGAGGCAGATTAGCAGCAACAATACCTTGACATGGAGCTGGACAGCTCCAGGCACTGTTTCACAACTTAAACTGTTCACATGAACAGATTTGTAGTTTTATGCTTAAACTGGAGGTTGCTGTATGCTTGTGTACGAGTGCCTATTGTCCTTTTTTCCCCCCGTGTTGTCCCTGTAACCGTGATGTAACCCTATGTTTTATGTATTACGTAACCCTGTTTTATGCTGCTTTCTTGGCCAGGTTGCTCTTCAACATTAGATTTTAATCTCAATGAGTCTCATCTGGTTAAATGAAGGTTATAATAATACCCTGCCATAGAAATGGAAACACAGTGCATTCTAGTTCAGAGTTTGGGGATTGGCTCTAAGCTGTCATCAGATGAATAACCTGACGAGTACCGAGTACACTAACACAAAGGTTTGTGGCACCACAGACCCATCTGCCTGCCTTGTACTACAGCAGCCAGCCGAGCCATGAGGCAAGTCTCAACCACCTGCAAGCAGCACAGTAAGAGACGACCTCTTGACCTTTCACCCTGAACCTACAAGACTTTGCTACTGACACATACTCCTCTGTATGTAATAATAATACATTTGATTTATATAGTGTCTTTCAGTGATCCCAAGGCGTTTACAGAGTGTGTGTGTGTGTGTGTGCGTGTGTGTGTACACAGGAAATGAATTACTACCACACAAAGAAAATGTAGCATCCTTCATCCACAAAGGCTCCAAGCGCGTGGAAACACTGATTCATATTGGAGAACAGGTGGGTGGGTGTAACCCTGATGAATTATTGAGTTGTTGTTCATCAGTTCAACTACAAAAAATAAACGTGCCGTATCTGTATGTATGTGTATACAGATCCTGGTAATTGGTATAGAACTGGCCTGTACAGTTGTATGGTTGTACTAGTTATGTGGGCACTCCCCATTTATGATTTATATTGACATAAGACATAAGTCATTTAGTAAGACAATTAATATTGACTTCACATGTATGCCTTTTAAAAACCAGTTAACTCCAGTGTCTTTACTCCCTGCAGAGGCAAGCATGTGTGTCAAAGGCTGCTTGGTTACTGAAGGACTCCAAAGACGTGACGTTGGATGAGTTGATACCTGAGCGGTTCCTCTGTACTGGAGGCTCTTCCACGTTCCAAAACTCTGTCAGCTGCAGAGGTAAGTTCTCAACACGCAACGGCACGCAGCGCAAGTTTACTGACAGTCGCCAAAACGATAAAAAACGAAAAAAAAAATAATACAACGCGCCCCCAATCTAATTAACAATTGTAGGCGACTCCGGAGGCTCGCTCTTCCTTCGGAACAGGATGCGCTACTTTCAGGTCAGTGAGGAGACACAATTTAAGGTTTACGTTACAGTTTTTAGTTTTAGTTGTTGCTATGAACTAAAGGCCTTTTTCACAGAGGTGCAACAGACGGGGTGAAAACGGGTGTATCTCATTAAGTTAATTTTGGTTTTGCAGGCATGCAAGTGCCTATAATTAATGTCATGAGATACACCCGTGTTCACCCCTACTATTACACCTCTGTCATAAAGGCCTATTATGCACAATACTAACCTTTTTCTGATTCCTGTAACTACT
>OOFB01036252.1:6053-16568 GCA_900323305.1 Trachyrincus murrayi
GCTACGCTGTCAGCAAATGTTATTAATGTCATTGTAACTGAAAGTTATCAGCCCTTTTAATCTTTTTGTAAGCCCAGGGAAACCTATTAATCTTTAACCAGGAGCAGTAGTGGAAACGGATGCTTTTAAGTCCCATTTCTCTACCACTGAGAAAAGCAGGATGTGATTGGCCGAGGTCAATTCTACATCTCTGGGTAAACATTGACGTATATCATACACCATACGGTCTATATTCTAGATATAATAACATTCATTGGATGTTTAGTCGGTTTTCCTCTCAGTGAGCCAGGGGAAATGTCCTCCTTTATTCGTTTGTTCATACAGACCATGTGGGGCTGGTGCTGTCACAGTGCACTTTATAGAACTCATAACATATCTATCAGCCTTTGTATTTTCTTGTCTCTTTTCATTTTTCTGAACCAAACTGTGAAACTAGTGTTCCACTCAGAGATCCTCTCATTTTAAACGTTGCAAAGCTTAAAGTAGATAACAGAAATAAATAATCTAGTTTTAAAAAAAGACCAATTTTGACATTGGACAACCAGGTTTGCTACAACCTAGTAAATGCTGTGAAGAGTTATTTTTCGCTGATTAAAATGTATGCTATTGGGGTGGAAGCTCCCATTGAAGGTCTCTGGTTGCCGGTAACATTTAATCAATGGAAAGGTCACGAGGGAAGCAACAGGCTTAATAGAAACAGGAGAAGGTGAATAATCCAATCCAGATACATTGGCTGCCTTGTTGATGTGAAAAGATACAGAGGAAACCCAGGAAACCACGAGACATGTTTAGACTTTAGGGTTATTTTGGTCCTGACTAATGATTTCTTAGTAAAATAGATTTTCTACATTCTGTAGCAACTGCAATGTTGTCAATTTGTTGTGATTTAATAACAAAGTGCAAAGTACACAAAACTACATTGTTTCACATAATTTAATCCATATAAAATATTCATATAAAACAAACGAAAAACGAATTTCAACTAATAAATAGTAAAAAAAAAAATCATGAAAAGTTTAAAAAGTTCCAAAGCTAGAGAGAGGCAGATCACAATCGGCCAAGATATAGTCTCTCTTCATGGTGGACTTCTTGTTCACGACTTTAAAACGCAGTGAGTGCAGACAGAGATCTTCCACGGTGAGGCCGTCGAAGAAGAAATCCTCGTTGAAAATGGGGTTGCGACTCTTCCGGATCACGGTGCTGCGCTGCTTCTGGAGTTTCCCGGGAACCAGCGAGAGGCTCACGCTGCAGTTGATGCTCTTGGTGTCCACGCCGGCCGCGTACAGCCCCTCTGCGCTGATGAGCCGAAGCCATAGTCTCCGGCTGCCGGCGGAGTACTCTGCCGAGAGGCGGAGGCTGCCGTTCTTACCGAGTGGCACCGCGCTCTCCCGCATCGCCCTCTCCCGACTCAGGGTGAGGTCCGAGGGGAAGAGGGCGGGCGGCACCAGGGTGCAGCCGCTGGACAGGGCCTCCGTCGTATCCTCGGACAACCTCCTCATGACATTGGGGCTGTTGTCGGTGGAGCTGCCCTCGTCCGTGGACAGGGAGTTGTTCCTCGAGGTCGGCCCCCTTCTCGGGTTCCGGGTGAGCAGGCGCTCCTGGCTCAGCGTCTTGAAGACGGAAGACTTGGCGGCCGCCGGGGGGGACCTGTTCAGCAGCGGCGAGCCGAAGGGAGAGGACTCGTTGGAGGACGCGGTGTCGCTGTCCAGCGCACTCTGCCGGCTCAGGGCGTAGCTCCTCGGCGACAGCCGGGTGGCGAGGGCGTTCAGGCTGAAGGAGGACGGGGAGGAGGAGGGCGAGACACGTGGGGACGTCCTCTGGGAGTAGGTGTTGGAGCGGCACCTGGGCAGCAGCAGCATGGGCTCGGCGTGGAAGAGGGACTCTTTCCTCCGGGTGTGCGGGCTCTCCAGCAGCGTGCAGAAGCCGTAGCAGGTCTGCGCTCTGGCCACGTGCGGCAGCGACAGGGCCGCCTGGCTGTGGGGGTCGGCGTTGGTGGTCTCCTCTCCGTCGCTGCACACGTCACCGTCGCGGGGGCTCTCCTCCTCCACGCTCTCCACCTGGATGATGTGTGGGCGGATGGGGATGGCGGGGTGCTCCCGGGGCTTGGGGCTTCCCCCGTCATCGCAGGGAGACACCCTGATGCTGGGGGCGGCTCGGCCAGTGTCCAAGGGCTTTGCCTTCATCTGGAGAGGCTGGATCTGAGGCGGGATGAAGAACTCTGGTATGGTGTCCGGGGTGATGACGTTGGGACACAGCGAGATCCTTTTGGTTCTCTTGCCGGATTTCTCCCCAAACATGATGACGCTCTTCCCAACCGACACAGAGATCTTTTCGGCCACCCACATGGGATCACCTGAGAGCTGTGAATAACAGGGTGTGCATACATACATAAGGGTGTATCCACATGGCTGTTTTGGGTCTCTTTAAAAAAAAAAAATGCTCTTACTAGACAAAAGATATATACATTTTAAATAGCGGACTGTAACAAGGTTATTCTTACCTTATAAGAATTGAGATAACGACAAACCCATGAATCTGTAGAGTCAGAAAAAGGCGGTGATGGTTTTCTACCGGTCTCTCTGGATACCACCGCGATGTTTGCTCCCGTGACGCTGAGCCTTATCTCTGGCAATAAGAGAGAGGCAGACGGGTTTAAATACAGCCCACTCAAGGGGGGAGGAAGCCGCCGGGCCTAACACACACCCCCTCACTCCTCCGACAGATCAGTGGTTCCCATGGAAATGCCCCAACCACGATAGGGAGCAATGTCCCCGGATACACGTAAGGCACAACAAGATAAGCCCACTCTTACACACAACTCTGTTCAACAAAAGGAAGAGGATTTTAATTGGTTTGTTTGAATTCCCGCTCATGTCTATGAGATAGCGTGGGTGTGTGCGTGTGCGCGGGTGTGTGCGCGTGTGTAAGAGAGAGAGAGAGAGAGAGAGAGACCTTGCCGTAGTTGAGTATAAACAAGGTTAAATGATAAGATTAGTGTATGGGACAAATGTAGCGGATGTGATCTGCCCCTGACCTGTAAGTGGTAAATATAACCTGAGTTTTGAGTAATATGGCCATCCACTGCTCAAACAGTAATATATTCGTCTGAAAAGACTGGTTGTTCAACTCACTTTCTCCTGACGTCAATAGCTGTTTATTCAGTGAACTTAGGGCATTGTTCATAAATGTTACAGGGGATTTTATTGAACCCGGGCACCGGGCATTTTATCAATGTGTTGCTTGTTGCCACAGCTAAGCTAATAACTGTGCGTCACTGTAAACCCTATATAATTTACTTTCACCATGGTCAAAAGCAAATAGAAGTCAGTTTGATCAATGGCAGACTTCATATTACAATTTTTAGGTCACTCTTAAGATAAATGTATTTGTCTGAAATGACAAATGTCCTGGTTGAGGGTGTGCACGCCTGAATGAATTCTGTCTGTGAAAATAGTCACCCTAATAACTCCAAACACATCTAGGCTACAACTTGTCCTTGCGTGTGGTGTGATGGTTCACATCAAGCTTTGATATGTGTCATTGAGAACAAACTCACTTCCTGTCTTACTCTTCCAGTTAACAAAGACGTAAATAGAGTTTGGACGACACTACATGTTAATACTCCCCTCTTCTGGTGGGAGCTGAACTACATTTTTCCACTGCACATGTGCACAACCCTATAATATCATACCACCAGTATTACATAGAGCAGGAATATATATATATATATGTATATATACATATATATATATTGAAGAAAGTTGCTATAGCTCACTTTCTACAATGTTTTACAATATACCTTTCACAGCACTGACAATAGTTGACACCTTACCCTGCGCTTTCTCAGAAATAGGCTGACGAAAGAAGAAACACAGAAGAAAGAGAAAGCGGGTGTCTCTGCTGTGTTCTGCATAGACCGAGGTTCAAGTGGAATGACTCGGTTGCTAAGTGTCACCTCAACAGCCAATGAGGATGCTCGCGCTTACACAGCAGTAACCAAGGAAAAGGTGATCATTTCCCTGAAATGTTTTCCAAAATGCCAACAAACAAGGACAGGCTGACTGAGATTGTATCATTAGTTCAGATCATTAGTGAATTACATCACCTGAAGTAGCGTGGAAAAACC
This sequence comes from Trachyrincus murrayi, assembly GCA_900323305.1. Taxonomy (NCBI): domain Eukaryota; kingdom Metazoa; phylum Chordata; class Actinopteri; order Gadiformes; family Macrouridae; genus Trachyrincus; species Trachyrincus murrayi. Next base: position 10,180 of record OOFB01036252.1, read on the forward strand.
TTAATGTATGTATAGGTTTGTGTGTCTCAGGCCGATGTGTCTAGATAGATTTGAAAAGCCAATAAAATAATTCATTCATAATATATATATATATATATATGATACAAGTAAAAAAAAAAAAAAGGGCAGCAAACGTCCTTTAGGATAGGATGTTTAATGCAAGTCTACACAGTAACTCTAAAGGCATTTTAATTGGAATATTTCAGGTCAGAGAATAAATGAACGGTGACTCTTTTTGTCTTTTATATAGAACGAGCTACGCAATTTTAGTGGTTTAGGGTAGAAAATGCAGACCTATAGGCTACCTTGAGCTGCTACCTCGAGGTTTACTTCCCATGTTTGTCCATTAGAGGGCAGTATATAGTAAGAAGCACACACGCGTCCCAGGGGAGCTAGAGGACTGAATCCTAATGGTTAAATCCAGTTCAAATCCTGGGCTCCTGTACAGTAGGCCTACCCCACCTCCATGCAGGTTCACAGGAAGCAAACGTGTGTCTTGCACACTTTCTTTTTCGCATTGGCGTACTTTTGCTGCGTCACTACTCGGGAGATAATTACTAACACGTGTAAAAATGCATAATAATAGACTAAATGTCATATCTTAATCATGAGCGGTAGGCTAATGTCAAGGTTAGGGTTGGCTGGAAGTATTTGTGTCCAAACCATTTTAGTGCGTTGTGTTAACAAGCCAGGCTACAACGTGCACAAATGACCTTCTGCTGCCCATTCCCCCATACGTTGCGACCTCCTGGTTGAGGGTGTGCTAATTAGTGAATCCAGATGGCGGAGTGTGGGAATGAAAATCCCCCGCATACTTTTTGACTTCACATGGGTTTTTGTACCCACTGGTCTGGGGGGGAAACACGATTGACCACGTGACGTGACTAAACGGGGATATCGGCTCTCATCACGTCTCGGATCCGAGCTCTAATCGTTAATTCGCTGTCGTCATATAAATACAGGTTAGGATCGTGGTACTAAATTCCGTGGATGAGAACCACGAGTTACATCAACAACGGACACCCGTCAGCACGAGTGTCAGTCGTGAAGCAGTACGTATTTGGTTTGCTCACAAGCGTTTGGCAGGGGGAATGGTTCGCTGCCCAAGTCAACCTCCGATAACACGGGCGCGTGCACACTACCCTACTACACTACACGCGCACTATACTACACGCGCACACGCGGGAACATTGCAACTGCTTCGGCGCGGAAATTGACACCACGTTCTCAATACAAAAGACGAGCGCGGCGAAGTGTTAGATCGGGCCAAATATACCCTTATCGTTGTCACGGTTTAAGAGGCACCGTGTGAACTAATCGTACCGACGGGGCTGAAACCCCGTGTTCCCGTGAAACCCGTGACGCGCTTCCTCTACACTGCGCACAGCAATGTGTCTCGTTCTCCTCATCTCTCCACTGTACGGTAACGAGGAGGGGCTTGGCGCCGTGGCGGAGGAGGCAGGGAGAGCAGCAGCAGCAGGAGGAGGAGGAGGGTGGCTTGCTTGCAGTGAGTGAGTGAGTGAGTGTGTCGCCTACATCCAAGACAGCGTCCATGCAGTAGGACTAAACGGTTAAAACATACCAGGTAGGAATACATTTTTGCATTATTTTTACACTTGCGAGACGTGTCGGACAAGTGACATCTCGCAGGCGCAAAGTAATGGTGGCCACATGTTATGATCGATCCCAGAAAGGGCATCGAGGAATAAATGTGTGAAACATTTCGATTCGTCTTATTAGTAGTAACGTTAAGACACTTTACACGCGCCGTCACGAGACGATCCCTTTTTTTAGTGGAGTAGTGTGAGCTGCATGTTTGACATGTTTTTTTATTTCTTACGGTTTTATTTTGCTATTGATTTCATTTATCTTGTGATATCATCCGACTGCCAACATGTTCTATCTTCCACAGCGTGAGGAGTCGCACCTGACATTGACTTTAGACGGCTATTCCGTTGACCTACATGATCGGCCGTCAGATATGGCATATTAAGACAATCAATGTCACCCAATTCAGTCAGTTCGTCGATCTTGTCCAACGTTTACAGTTGAAAACTTCAAATCGGCCAGGCTGGACCCCCGATGATATCTGGGCGCAAATACCTATATTATCAGTTCGCTTTCATGTCATCGATCACACCGGATTAACGTTTCACGGCAGCGATGCTGATGGTCCAGGCAGATGGGCTAGGTAACATAGATCAATCAAGTAATACATAGTGGAACTGCTTTAACTCTCAATACAAACCCAGTATCGTAGTCTTATTGGATTTCACATGGCAAACGCGGAAAGAGCATTTTAAATTACCCAAGTTATTTTTTTTAGATGACCATGGCCGATTAGCTATTGGACAATAATTGAAATCACTGGGAAAACCAGGCGGTTTGAGGGGTGTGTTATTTCAAGCGTCTTCGATGATCTAACGACTCGTTTTTGATGTTTATTCTCTCTCAAGTACGCTCAAATCAACGCTTCCAGATTCTAAATACTAAATTATCCTATTGATAACTACATATTTGTTGTTATTAATAATGCGTTTTACAAAGGATCAGCGGTAGCATATACATCTAGTGTCCAATGTCTAGAAAGAGGACTTAATGAAGGTCAGATTTGAAATGTGGCTGTAGATTATATTACATGCAAGCAGGTAGCAAGTAGGCAATCTAAACATAAGTTAGATTGTTTGTGGGATTGATCTGTTTTTCTCCTCTTGGCTTGACTTGATCATGTGTTTATATGCTTATAGGCATTCATGAATGCGTCACACAATAATATTTAGTAACATTTAGTCATTCGCCTGTACATTTTGGGGAAATGTATTTTCGACAGTATGTTGTCAACTGGTCAGCATTTGTGGTGGCCGTAAAGGGAACATCTGTACTGTAGTTGATACGAACATGATAACACAATAGCTTACTGGAAGTCATGAGACCTGATCATACTCTTAGGATTCAGAAAAAAACAATTGCCCACGTAAAACAAAAAAAAAGAAGCTGCCTCGAAACTGTAACTGGATTCATCTCAAACATATTCATAACAAATGTCCTCGCCTTTTTGTCCCTTCTGTTTGTTAGAAAGTGATCCAATGTCCACTCAGCTGTTTCAGTTACTCATCAACAATCACACTCCTGGATGGGATTCTCCAGGAAATGTTCATTTGGACAGTTGAGAAGTTAGATTTTATACAGTAATACATAGTCTGAGGGTTTAGTTGAACTATATATATGTATGTGTGTGTGTGTGTGTGTGTGTGTGTGTGTGTGTGTGTGTGTGTGTGTGTGTGTGTGTGTGTGTGTGTGTGTGTGTGTGTGTGTGTGTGTGTGTGTGTGTGTGTGTGTGCCTGTGGTCTTTTGTGCTGTGTGTACCGGTGAAACTGATCTCCCCCTATGTATATTATCAGTATCTTTGTGATCGCATCTCTATAGGGCCTCGCCCCCAGTTATTTTCTATAGAGACCAGTAGCAGCTGTAAATTTGATCCCCCATTGTCATTCTCAATAATTTGTAACATCGTAATGTGAACAAGAATGATAGATATACAGTATGTATATTCATAATTCCCTTCCTGCCGAAAGAAATGCAACACAATCCTGCAGCCCATACAAAGTCAATGACCAGATCACTCTATAGCCACCAACTGGGCACTTTCATTTTATAGGTTCAATGTCAATTGAAGATCAGTTTAGGACTGTTGTGAAGACAAGTTGGGACCATTACATCATCAGATATTATTGATGCACATTTAATGTGTAATGGCATATTGTCTTTTAGTTACAGTAGAGGAGGAAGTGGATATGCCAATGCTAATGTTATTATTTCACATCTGTTCTTGTTGCACGTGTTTTTTTTATGTCTTTTTCCAAACGTTTATCCCACATGCCACTTTTTTTTCTTCAAAAATCCATCGAGAAGTATTTGGCAAAACGAGCAGCTAGCGAAGGCAACTACGAGTGTATTGCATAATGCTACTACGGCTGATGATGGTGGCCTCAGAGTTGGTGTGATGCTGAGATATATGGCCCTCACTGCAGGCTGTGGCGGCGCTCTGAGTCTGAGGGATAATCAAGAAGTAGGTCACCTCATGCATCATTGTGTGGCTTATAGGACAAAAATGGTGCCACAAGACCAGCCAGCCTGCTCATCTGGAGGTCAAATGAGAAGGAAGTCTGAGCCAGCTGCACTATTGTCATTGTTATATTATCCACGAGACATGGTGCCAGTGTCGGGTCCCCGCATTGAGGAGAAGATGGTGCCAAATGAGTGTAAGAAGACATGTATGATATTGGTGTTATGTTGAATAATAGTTTTTTAATAGGCTTTGATGAGCTCACCAGATGCAAATTAATCTCAAATGAATACTGATGAACATTTCTTGGGTGGCCAGGGCTTGTGGCAGCTTACAGTTCAATATATTCATTTACAAGATCGGGGGATGTCCGAACACTTCCTGAAATAGAAATACTGGATTGTATGCTTTGTTTGTTTTTGTGGACAGATTGTTTTGTGTTGTTTCTAGTGGTTTCACAGTGTTAACCATGCATGGTTGATACTGTGTTGACCCATGCATGAATGCGAATTGTCCTTTCGGCGGCATTTACTACTGGAATTAAAAACAGACTCTCGCAAGAACTGTGCCATTCATAGACCACTGGTAGGCACCAGGTATAGTCCTTGTTCACCTGGTTTGACGGCTGATTGTGTTCATTGTATAATGGCCACCTTGTTGCAACCTTGCCCGTGCTTTTTTTTGCTCTTTTTATCATTGTGTCACTAAGAACTTGATCTACTTGTTTATTAAGTTAACAAGCCTTTCAAATTCCCTCCTGAAATCACAGACATAATCACATACACTCAATATAATCGGTTGTGCTGCTCGTTTGAATGGTATTCAGTTCAGACTTGGTATCCTGGTATCCAGATCTAACCCGACTGTGTCTGAGAAACAGGACCGAAGTCTCACCTGACCCTAAGGCTCATTTTATCGTGCGTTTCCAGTGACCGCCAATGATCGGATTTCCCTTCCCTGCTCAGCATGTAAATAAGCACGTACTACTTTTCCATAGTGCCCATTCAAATCTCAGATTGGGCTGGCATCCATTTTGATTCACTCCTGTCAGTCTAGGCCTACATGGTGTTTTCCTTGAATTTGAAGATGAAGGCAGGAAGTTGTTTTGGGCAATGTGTGAACACGGGTATCTAGTGTTGAATACATTAAGTGGAGTGGAGTCCAGTCAGGGTTTCCATGATGCCACTGGCCATGACCTCAATGACATGCAAATGACCATCAACAAGTGACAAATGTATCCTGAATCCATATTCCTATTATTCATCCGTCCATACAGCACTAGAAATGTGCTTATACGTATCTTTGACCACAAGCAAATGAAAAGCATTCAAATTCTAATGTCTAATTCTAATGTCTCATCTTGGATGCATTCACACCTGTATGGTTGGCTGTACAGTAGACTACTATCATGATTTTTGAACCAGTACCTTTGTGTCGATAATGTGATGACTTTTTTGGTATTCACTGTGGCCTATGTTTAGAGCAATTAACAAGTCACAATCATCAATAATTAATATGATGGACCAGATCAGTCAAGATCACTAATACCAAAATCCCCAACAATATCTAGCCAGCTGTCATAATGCCAATATCCACAAATTTGAGTGCCCTCACACTGGGTGAGTGTGTTTTGTGTTGACCAATGTCACAATGGGAGCACATTAGAGGCATTAGCGGCGCACTCTCACCAGGCTGTGTTGATTACGCGGCCCTGCTCTCTCAGCATGCTGCGAGTGCTCTTCCCTGGCAGCCAGTCCCTCCGGACCCCACCCGACCCAGACCGCAGCCAGAGGTCAATGATTGCCGGGCAGAGAGCATTACTATGCTCCCACTTTGTACAGATCTGCAATACTGACATGTAACCGGCTAGCATAGCTAAATACGGCCGTGGAGTTGTAGTCCGTGTAGTTGTTGGGGGGTGGGGTGTGGGGGGGTGAAAACAGAAAGCAGTCATTGTTTACTGCCTGTAACAGGAAAGAGTCCAGAGTTAAGGAGGCTTAGCCATCTTTAGCAGGGTGGGAGAGCAGAGAGGCTATAGCTGCATTGGAACAGGGGTCAGATGAAAACACAACATATCCCGCAAACAACAGGACGTTGTTGTCGAAGGTATGCTGCTGTTTTATTTACAAAGTGAATGGCGTAACCCGTGCATTTACCTCCAAGGTTATTCGGGGCCAGGTAAGGGCTTTTACAGAGTATATAGCAGCCTTGGGGTTCTTTCCATGGCTGCCTGGCCAGCAAATTAATGCTGTCCTCTGCTCTGATCCTCTGCATGTCACTGGGGTTGCTGAGCGAGCAAAATTTCAAAGCTCTCGAAACCCCC
>OOFB01036252.1:16588-37865 GCA_900323305.1 Trachyrincus murrayi
CCCAACACCCCCCACCCCCCCCCCCCCCCCCCCCCCCCTCCCTCTCTCTCAGTGCTATAGAGATCCTGTGAGAATGTGGATTGCCCTGACAGATTCTAGGGCTAAATCATTCCATGTCCGGCGGGTGGGAGCGCGTTGCAGAAGATGCGGCAGGAGAATGGGCTGCACGAGCCAGTGTTACTCTAGCCATGTGTTTTCAGCTCATCAGCGGTGACCTTGTCTTATGGGCACAGAGGTTCTCCGGTTACCCTCGGTGAGGGAGGATAGGATTACGACATGGATCGCTCTGGGTTTTTTGTTTTTGTTTTTCGAGATTGACTGATTAAGTTCTTGGCGTTATGTGTTGACTGCGTCGACGCTTTAACATTATTGCATTATAGCATTTCTATAAGGATGGATAAAGGAAACTCGAGCGAGGCCCCTTGGTATGCGATGCAGGGTGCAGTGCTTAATTGGTGCACTGTTCCGCTCGCCTGACTCAACAGCGCACGACAGAGGTTGCAGAACCCGGCTCATTACTTTACTTTCCCTTCGAACCGACGGGAATGACGTTGAGTAATTCACAGCTTGGCTCCGGCCGGTCCCAATCTAATCTCTCATCTCTCCACCACCGCCACCACTCACGACGCCGTCATCCCGAGAGCTCTGACTGCTGTTAGTGACATTGCATGTTGGGTAATGCTGGATGATCTCTGGACATGCAACGGAGAACCCGGATTTAGCCCTAATCTGTCCACATTTGACTTGGATCCTGTTAATTTCAATCATCAAGGGAAAAAAAAAAAAAAGGGGAGATAACAACCGCTAGCTAGCTAGCTGCTTTCAGGGAATCTGTTTTGTACATGGACTATAAGGAGCCAGAAAGCTGCTATCTGACCTCTGCTGGGCAGCAGATAACAGAAGGTAGAGTTTAAGGGTTTATCTCACTAATTACTGTATAGACAAATCGAGTCGACTCTTATCCAAATCGACCTACAGATGCATGTCTTTGGGAAGCAGGCATGGGTTACAGGACTAGGCATCTCGCTCAGGATGCCTGGTAGGCTATGGACAGAGTCAGACACCCACTTCACTATCCTGCCCCTGTAAAAGTCCAGTCAACGATGTCATTATAACAATATTACATAATCCATGTGATTGTCCTCTTACTATGTTGTCTTAGTCTCCCCCACATAAGGTAATCATTTGTGACGGTCATTTAGTACAACGGTTACACAGTAACGGTGACTCACTGAAGCATGTAGTTACATGGTTTTTGCAGTCAACAGTCATTTATTGAAAATCTATTGAGTCATTCTAGCAATAAAACCTATTTCAGGCAATGTAGCCGAGCACAGATGGGAAATTGGTGAACTGATAATGTAATCAAGCGATGTTTAATTGAATGATCCAGTGATGCTGTCTACGTGTAGTTTTGCACCTGTTGGGAACAGGTTCCTCTCCTCTTTCCTCCCATCACTCAAAACATGCAGGTTAAGATAATTGGATACCCTCAATTGCCTGTGTGTGTGTGCGTGTGCGTGTGCCTGTGCACCCATAGTCAGCAGAGATTGGCTTCAGGCTCCTGTGATCCAGGAATAGGCATATGAAATACACAACAATTATATTTTAATTGCACACCATCAGTTGCTTAACAAAACAGAACTGTCTTGACTTGACTTGGTAGTGTTTCGTCTACGTTTAAAATTATACTGTGATCTTTTCTTGCTGTCGCACTGCTTGGCTCACAACCAGACAGCCGGCCATCCCTGTCCCTATTAGGTCCTCACTTTTCCTCTCACACAGGTGATTGATGGACTGTGAGGTGATGCAGGTTGGCAGACCACCCACTGTGACTGGCTGCACCCAGGGGGATATTGCTAGTTTGCAGGATGCTGATGGTGTAATATAACACAGCCGAGTTTACGTGTCAGCCCGAGGTCAAAGGTTACACTAGCACTGACCATGTCCAGATTCTGTCCTATTTTGTGTGTGTGTGTGTGTGTGTGTGTGTGTGTGTGTGTGTGTGTGCGTGTGCGCGTGCATGTGCATCTCAGCCATGAATCTTTTTGAACTTATTTTGACCTTTCTCGCAATCTAAACACTGTTTCTGCTGATCATTTCTTTTACAAACACCAGGCCTGCTCCTCTAGTTTGCCTGTTCCAGACTGAATCTGCTCCACTCTTCCTACTCCAACCCGCTTTCGTCCACGAAGGTTGAGCTAATTTCATTACACCACCCCCCCCAACCCTTTTCCCATGGACAGGCACAACTAACGTATTTAGAAGAATCTCTTTCTCCTTTTTTCTCCGGAATGGGGAGGGGTTGGTGTTCTGTGCCATAGCTTGTCTATAATAAAGGGCGGTCTGTATGTTTCAGTCCATCTAAGTGTTTCCCATATCCACATAGCTTGGACGAGATGGCATCACACCAGACATGACCTCCTAACCTCTGGATGGCTCTGTCGGACGACAGCTGGTCCCCAGATGCACCCCACCTCCACCGCCGGCTCGTTCATTAAATAAGAGCTCTGTTAAGAAAGTCTGCCGATGACCTTTAACCGAATTACTTGATTGTGATGACTTCCACCCCACGCTGTGACATCATCACCCTGCTGTGTTCTTTGGCAGGTGATCTGTGACAAAAAAATCGGTAATGCCTTTTTTTTTTTCTTCCCGTTTCAGTTGACAAAACATTCCAAAAATGTACGGGTGTTACATGTCGGGCAATGTCGTGGCAAATATCAGTGGGCAACCAATCTGCATTATGCACCCCGGCCTCTCCTAAGCACCCTTTTAGAATGATAGCCTAATTGATTTTTTTTTTAGCCCCTCAGCTTATCAGTTGCTTCTAATTGGAAAATCGGTTACTTTTAGTAGAAAATTAGTTCCAAGTCACAAGCTTAGAAGTATGTGTGGATATTTTATCACAACTGGGAGAAGATGCCGCATGGAATCTGTTCCCCTTGTCTCGTCCTCTGTCCAAACATTTGTAAACGGGCAAGTTTCGTCTAGGTTTTAAAACGGGGAAGCAAGGCGTGGCACGTTTAGTGCCCCTTGTCATCCGCAGCTGAATGAATTCCCCTGTCCCTCGGCAGTGCTTTCATTGTCGCTCCTTTCATAAATCAGATTTATTGCTACATCTGTAGCGCCCATACTAATGAAGTAACGCCCACTAATGTGCATTGATTTCATTTCCTGCCTTGTCCTGTGGCCTGACTAGATTGAAGGGGGGGGGGGGTGGTTGTGGTGCTACAGCCGTGTCCCCAGAAAATTGGAGATGTGCATGCCGTGTTGGCTCTGTAGGTCTTTTGAAGCACAGCCTCGGCCTTGCTAGTTACAGCTGGATGTGCCGGACGGCGGGCGCTTGCCTTGCTAGTTACAGCTGGATGTGCCGGACGGCGGGCGCTTGCCAACAGTTTTTCCAGCTGTCAGGGAATCTGTTGATACCATCCCTGTCAGATCTTGCACAGAGTGGCAAGATCAAGATCTGTTTTATTGTTCAAGAAGTGGAGAAGCGTGCGTCCATCGGCTGTTATAGCTGTTGCTGGGTGTCCGTGTAGCAGCATCCGTCCAATTAGCCAAACAGACCTGTTGACAATTCTGGTACCCCCTGCTGCCTTATGGGGTTTCATGATATGTTTTTATTTTTGGGGGGATTTTTGTAATCAGTATACAGTATGCTACATGTGAAGTACATTGTATTTTGAACTTGTGTTTTTAATGGAGGCCATTTGGACTGCATATGTTTTTTCATGAGCATATGCTGTGCTTGTGTCAAATAGACACATAATGATTAAAATAAATTGCTGCTTGCCTTTTAGAGTTGAGCAATTTATCATTATAATAATAATAGAATTGTAATGACATCCAGTCTGCTTTTCATACCATTATGAATGTCATTTCCTGGTCTTCATTACAATAAAATGACCACATTTGCAGATCGTATTAGACTGTTCAAGACTCTTGAAATGAACAGGGAATGCTTAGTCATCCATTATTAATGATTGTTTCCTGTGGCAGTGATGGCTGATATTCACATAAAAATATTGCTACTTATATTGATATTGACACACAGGGTAAAAATGTATTGATTTTGATTCAGCCAATGTTAGCCAGGTATGTCTGTTATATCTCTCAACTTTCTCTGTAGGCCTACTTGCTATTTTAGTATCAATATTGCGTTGACCTAATACACCCACCCACATTTTGCCTACGAATACATCATTTTTCCATGCTACCGGTATGTCTGCTTAAGCACTGTCGAGTGTTGCTTGAGGAAGTGACTCATGGCTGGATTAAGGCCAATGCAACTCAGATATCTTTGGATTAGACATAAATCCATGAAGTGTTTTGTAATAATGCAAAAGTACCTAATACAATTACCATTACATTACGTTGCCATACAATTTGGCGCTTATTTTGAATATGAGTGCCGAGTTAACTAGACAGGGCATTGGAGGATGCTACTATAGGATAGCATTTTTCTTACGTCCTTGATGGAAATTAGCTGGTGGGACATAAATTAACTGAACATTGCAGTGCAAATAAAACAGATTGATTGTTTTGTGGTCTTGCATGTGATCATCATGCATTGAGTTTAAACTGAGATGATATTTAGTATTAAATCCTTCTTTAGTATCATTATTGATTATTGTAACAGTTTAGTTTTTTAACCATTCTATCTAAATAGAGTGCTAGTAAAGCATGTGTAGCATACACAGATTGTGCTATTTGGCAAAAGGTATTGACCAAAATTGTACAATTCCTTTAGATAGGAATTAGTATATATTATAGTCTATTGATTGATGATGCTCTGCTTCTTTGTTTGCATTTCATGTGTAAAGTCTCGGGCTGGTAGACTGAATGCCCCCACTTTGCTAATTACAATCCTGTGTCAGCATTAATAGTCAGCATTAATGAGTTGTGCTATGGTAGCGAAATTAATTTCGTCAATTAACAGATTTCAATGCACGGCACGAACGAAGAATATAATGTATACAATACGGCCTAAATCCTACATTTAAATGTAGGCTTTTTTTTTGTCTCTAATAAAGACCTACATAATTGGGACCTGTAGTAGATCAAAGTGAGTAGATACTAAATGCTTCAAAGTGTTACCTACCATTTCAGTAGGACCACACAGCGTGTTGTTACACCATGATGTTGAAATAAGCTATTAGTGTAATGTAGCAGTGTCTTCTAGATACTTAAAACATTCTGCCATCCACACAGTGTGTTTTTCCACTGTGACCTACTTCAGAAGTGTCTCTGCACAATTGTAAAGCGCCAGGACGCAGTTCAGTTTTCACGACTCCTAAGATTTCCTGCACCCAATCAGATTACTCTTAAGGGAAATGGCAGCGATAGTCACAGGACAGTACAGTAACAGGGTTAACCCTAACCCTAACCCTTGATTACCATGTATGTTAGACATCTACTTTAAGCACCGTGCAGTGTTCCTGGAGGTCATGTATTAATCACCACGTCGGCTGTGAACGTTTCCATCAGTAGACAGTTATGCAGAATGTCCTAGATTTTGCATTCATGTTGGGAGCTGCCATATGATGTTAGCTTGCCTAAAACACATATATGTTCAAATCCATAACCATTGTACCATCCATAGGCTATAGGGAAGTTGGAAATGTGTCATTTGTGGTTTTCAGGGCAATGTGCCAATTATGTATTTATGTTAACATTAGCAGTACAGTGGATAGGCCTACAATAGACAGGCCTAAATGTCCATACAGTAATGAATGAGAAATTATAATTAATATTTAAATAAAAAGGACCGATAATGTAAATGGATACGAGACCACGTTTCATCCTCTCCCGAACTGAGAGGAATGAATGCCATGCTGTAAATGATTGCTGAGAGACTTTAACCGCGTCACCGACTGAGACAAAAGGATCTTTCATCTCAACGGGCCTTCATTTCGGTTAACCTTGAGATGCAGCGTCACATGTCACATGTACGTAGCCTGAGTTCCATGCAGTCTGTGCTGTTATCCAGCACCACCAAGCTGAATGCATTTTTTTTTTTAAACCCACTTTCAGAGAACTTCAGAGAGAAATCCCGCTGTTCTATACTAAATATATAGTATACTAAGGTAAAATCACATTAAAACTGGGTCATTTTGAGACGGTATGAATGAAAGGGGACACTTGTGTCGACATGGCCCCTGTACGCTTGATTAAAAGGGAGGTGTAAACTCAAAATGGAGTTGCACAGCCGTGTTTGTGAGAGCTGAGAGCATCTGTCAAGGCCAGACTGCGTCCGGGAGCCACCTCTGGGGATGTTTCATACATCACAGGCATAACGGCTGTACAGCGCGCGTCAAGAATGATGCGCTGCTTGTCCCAGCTAGAACCCAGCAATCATTTTAACTGCTCCGAAAATACGTTTGTGGAATTTGTTCTTCTGTCACTAACAACTATATATATGTTTCTTTTAAAAGAGAATGGTGGTGTTGAGCCACTGCAGTATTATGGATTTTGAAACGTGACTCTCCGCTAACATTTCTACCCTGGGATATATGTCTCTTAACACGACAAGTTGCTTTCTCTTTTTCTATTGATTTCAAGACTCCTTCACAGGTAAATGCTGCAATTATTGAAAACCAATGTACAAAGCTAAATGATACTCCTACGGCTAGCTCTTCACCAAGTAGCGCTACCAGAAAGCCTTTGCTTCAGATATGTTTTCAAATCTCTGCACAGTTCCGAGCCAGTGGGGTTTCCTTGTTTACGAAGGTCACACGTCAGTACACGAGAGTTTGTTGAAAAATTAATCAGATCGTTCACAACTCCGTTCTACTTTCACAAGCTTTGGCGAGCTGCTGTACCTGCTGATGTGGCTGAAGTATGAATTTGCCCCACCTACCCATATTAAACCAAGTAACTCGCCTTTTTAACCATCTCATCCATTGAACTGTCCCCAGTCGACAGCCGCGCCTAATGAGGCGTGCGGATATGCGCGAGATCTGTGGCTGACGATGCAGTTTGCATTCATCTCGTCGTCCCAGCGAGGGCCGGCGAACGAGTCCCGGAGTAAGCGAAGCAGCCTGTTGTGTGTGTGCGCGCCTTTTGATGCTGTGGAGTCAACAGCCTCTATAAGCATATTACCGTAATCAGGTTACAGGGGGATGGGGGTGGTACGGGGCTGGGGAGTGGCCTGGCCTGGTGGCAGGCTTCCTCTGGACTCTGGACCACCGATGAGATATAGAGAGAGCTCTGGTCGTGCTACTGGGGCCTCACCCGCCCATCGTCAGTTCTCGCGGATCCTCTGTTTGTACAAATTCACCCATGCTATCATAATGGCTGGCTTGTAATTGTAGGGTCCGTTCAGATTCACTGCTAATCTTTTTTTGCAAAGCGTGTGATTGTTTTAACCCCCCCCTCCGGCATCCATCATCTATGGATCACACTGACACTAAATATGCCCCTCTCATCATCATCTCAATCATTTTCCTAATGCCCTTTTGCTGATGAATAGTAGTCCTATAATACATACACAATAATATATATGAATGTATATAATATAGGCTACATTTTGGCTAAACCATGCATGTAATGTTTGGAATGTGGATGGTGTATGTAACTCAATATATTCAGTTTTCTCAGTTCATGAAATCAAATTTCAAGTAGTTCCAAGTAGGCATACTCGGGACTTCAAAGACATCGTGGGTTTTAAGAATATTTGCCGTCTATTTATATGCCTCTGTTGGTTAGAGATGGTGGTTTGACGTGTTCTAGTCTCATGACAATTCATCAATGAACTACTTGTACAGGGAGAAGCAATTTGTCCTGTGAGCAATGCTCTGATGCAGTTCTTCAGATCTCAAGGGAGCGAGCAGCTATTGGACGGAAAATACCCAATGATGACCCGGTGATTACGTCGAGTGTCTTTTGTCCTGCATGGGGATAGTTTACTGCTTTGGAACGGCACATGCCAAGTCCCCCTTTTAGAATTAATATCTAAATATGTGTATACATGTCATGTTCTTTCACACACAGACAGACACAGAGCTCATTCAAGCCAGCATGGCTTGGGAATCGTTCCTGAAAGGGGGGGGGGGGCGATGGTTGTCATGGCAACCAGCAGATGTGGCGGCACACGAAAAAGCATGGCAGCAGTGTGGCTCCACACACATGCATCACTCCTAATCCTATCCTTGTCTGTTTTTATTGGGATGCATGTCCGGAAGATACAGGAGCTGCCCTGGAGGCGGGGCGGGGGGGCTTTCATAGTAATGCCTCCCTCCCCTGCACCCCGATGGCACTGCCTCACACACTTGCGTACAATGGGAGTCAGGGAGATATACAAGCAGCAGGGATACCTCCCGCCCCCCCCAGCTTTATGGAACAATATACGCAAGGCCTTGCTCACCATGCATCTTGGGCTGTTCTCCGAAGCGACAGCTTTGTGTTGAAGCAGATCTAAACAATAGCATGATTGTCATAATAAGAACCATTTGGGAAGAGATGGGGAAATGGCCTTTAAGGGAATACAGTTTGATGACACAAGTACTTTTAAAATATGTGATTTATATGCAGCTGTATCCAGTCCAGCATTTTATGTACAAAGGCAAACTTGTATAAACAACAGAAAGCAAAAGGGTTCCAGCAGGAGTAGACATGAGACACACAAACACATTTTGTTTAGAAAATGCCACATGCCATTGTTTCTAATGCATATGCGAGGGCTTTGGAATTGTAATGGATTCACAATTTGTTGCTTGCTTTGTTTAATGTTTGCTTTCTTCCACCAAATGTCTTTTGTGTTTGGCCAAACACTACAGTGCAGTAGTAGTACAGGAGAGGCGATCATTTAAGACAGTACTACAATGAGCTCTAGCTCTCACAGAGGGACTGTGGTATGGAATCTCTTAATATCCAATATGTACATCTGTCACATCTGGACCAGCTTTTGAGAGAAATTCTTGCAAAACTGTCTCTCGGCCTCACGCTGTGGAGGAACCCTGTGATGTGTTGTTTGAGGCAATGTGGCTGTATACAGCTTTTCAGGCAATGTGTTTCATTCTCCAATACATGTAGTTCTAGCTGAAAGAACAAGGCTAAGAAGGAGAAAAAAGAATGTGGCCTATCACGGCTCACCTTTTGGCTAATGATGAATCATTTCGGAGTGGGGACTCGCTCTTGGCTGCTAATTAAGAGCATGGAAAAAGTCCTGCATTAGCGCTATCTCTTTAGCCTGTGTCTTGCTGATATGATAAACTGTGGGCTACCTCTTTACTAGGAGAATAGCATTTCATGCTGTAGCCAACTAGCTTCGTGATGATACAATTAATACAATGCCATGCCTTGTGTTGTCCAGAGATTCTTTGGGATTTTGTCATAGGTGAACAATTACTTTCGCTTTAAAGCCTTTTTGGTTAGAGAATGTTGTTGTCCTTGAAACGCCCTTAAAAGGAATCGTCTGAGGCTGCAGTGAAACGTCTGCTCTTCAGAGAGTTATAGCGCTGAGATTTCACTCGCCCCTCTCCTGTGCATTCAGTGAATGCAGTGAGTACCTCGGCCGTTACTCTGTCGTTATCTTTTATTTATGTAAAACATGCCAACCGGCTTCTGATGATGGATTGTCTGCGTGACAAGAGAGCAAGGTTCTGCTATAACGTCTGTTCTATTAAAGCTGTTTCAAGACTAATTCGCTCGGGTGCTGAAGGTTCGTGTTGCAGGCGACGAGACCTTCCCGGGGCACACCTTGATTAAAGATGGTAACAAAGTTGTGTTGCCACCCATCTGTCTTGTAACAGTTAACACAGAGTTCTCGTTTTAGTGCTGCATTTCATCCAGAAATTCTTGCTCAAAAGAAGACTCTTTTTCCAAGTGACATTTCACTGCCAATTCATTCTTCTTTTACTCCAGGTGTTGCCATTTGCAATTTACAGAAAATTGTGGTCGGCCCTTGAAGGAAACCCTGTTGGTACATCAAAATAGCTCACCAAGAAGAAAGCAGCCTTAAATTGCGGAAGCCATCTCTGACCTTCTGCGCTTGACATTTGAAAGGTTGCTAATTCTCTGTGAAGCTGACCTTGAAACGGGGAGGGCAGCTAGGGAGGACTTGGCTGTAGCCGCTGTCCGGCCTTATATGTCCAGGAAAAGGTGGGCATGAGGTCAGCAGCCATGGCAACCGTGGGCAGGGTCACTGACCAGGAATGAATGGGGCCTGGCCTCTCCCTGAACCTCTCCGATGCTCCACTGAGAGTTTCATACTTCCTTCCTGTGCACACTTGAATAATAGATGTGCTGCCAGGTGTCACCGGGCCAAAAAAAGATCCATCGAACACACACAGCTCTTTATGTTTGACAGAAATAACGAGGAGCCGCACGTTTAATGTGATGCTTAGCCGCTAAATAAATGTGTCATAGCTTTTCTTGGGAGTGGCAAAAAAAATGACATTAATAATCGATTATTATTATTTTTTTAACCTATGAATTATGTCGTTGTTCTTCTACCCACCACATAGCAGGGGATATAACAGTTACCCGGATCCCCTCGGAGCACAACACCTTGGAGTCCAGCCAGTATATGTTCCGTTCCGCTGCTCTTGATACAGTAATCGGCATGCCAGTGGTAGGAGGAGGCAGCCAGACTACAGAGGGCTACGGGGGCCTGTGTAGTCGGTCCTGAGAGTGACTCAGTTGTGCTGGTGGCGAGAGAGGCCGCACGGACAGGAGATTGCAGTCCCCTGATTTACTAGACATGACACTCAAGGCGGGGATTTGTGCGGGTGCTGTGTGAGCTGTGAGCATGCTGTTTAGTGCTGCTGCTTACAGCCCACTGCAGGATCATCCATGATGACTATGGATGTGAATGAAAAACATATTACGGTGGTGTCTTGTGTGTGTGTGTGTGTGTGTGTGTACGTGTGTGCGTGCGTGCATGCGTGTGTGTGTGTGTGTGTGTTGTAAATGCTTCATTAGATGAATCCATCTTGTGTTAAAAAATATTGTGGCCTAATTGTGTTCTCCAGAGTGGCCAAAGATGGTGGTGCATGTTGTTAGTGTTGCTTGTGTGACCCGGGAATCCATGGTAGCTTTCCAATCTGGCTTTTGTGTTCAAAATTAATAAAGGGTTTCGGACATCTCATAATAGGAATAGAAAGCAATATGCCACATGAAGGATTTCAATTGATTTGAAAACTAAATATCCAAAAGATCAGAATTCAATGAGAGTGGTGTGTTGGTTAGGTAAATAGAGAAGAAAATGGACAGGATAACAGCGTAACAAAGATGGAACAAAAATGGCATCTTCGTTTAGCCTGCCTACTGGTTTCCAGGATACGGCTGAAAGAGCATTGTCCGTAATTAGATTTCACTTTGCAGAATAATCTCATTGTCTCCCGACATGATACATTAATGGATACAAATATTTTTCTTTTGATGGGTGTATATGCCTGCTACTGCCGGCTCAGCCCATGTTGTCAGAATGGTATAAAAGCACCTCATTAGATATTTCTGTTTATTTTGATGAGACACAGATACATACAATGGACTCATGGCTTGTTGAGACCTCTCTTCACAGATTCAGTATTATGTTACACAGATTCTGATTCCCACACTACATTATAGACCTAATTCATTTCATTAATATTATAATTGTATTGTAGTTACAGTGACTTAACCTTTCAAACTGCAATTGTAATCAAGTGAGTGCTGTATTCTGAATAATGGTACACAAGTCTGGGAACAGTGGACAATTTTCCTTATCTTGAAGATGATCTAAATATTGTGGAATACAATAGCATTAGTTATCAAGAAATCTGTGAATGTATTGAGGATTAACTTGTGGCTGCACTGCGTGTTTGGCACAGTGTGTAGTTTCCACAGTTTCACATGATTCCTGACACAATCTCATCATTCAGCTGATGATCTCACTTAGTCAGGCTTGTGTCTGCTGAAACTCACACTCAGAAGTTCGTAAGGAAAAAGTTAACTTTGATCATACAACCATTTAATTGCTTTTCCCATTGCCGGAGCCAGATGCAGGCTATAGATTTTCAACAAATCAAATGTCTGCCTCGTTATTTCTTAGAGCGTGTTATCTGGAAAAGTCTCCAGAGACCCTCTGCAAACCTCCAAGATGGAGCTCAAATTTAAATCTGAGCTGACTTTTGCGCATCTTGTGTGTAGAGTTCCCACAAACAGAGCATCTGGACAGAAGTGCTACTCATGTTGCTGCCACCCACATAGCACCCACATCTTGTGATAAATCCTCTAGAAGAGCTAGTGTATCACGTCTATGCATAGTGGTGCGTGCGATTAATTTAAAACCACATTATTAGTAATTCATGGAATCTAATCTGCAGATATTATTGATTAATAATGAATTGATTAATAGATTGATAGATTGCTAGTATGACAGTAGTATGTATTTTTATTATTAATTCTATCAAAGGCTAGCATAGTGAATTATTTTGAAATGTAGAAAATGGAAAATTTTGGATTTCTACGTCAAACTACACTGTAATTATCTTACACTTATGTAAGTATAAGAAGAACTACACAAGAAAACCAGATGGATAAATAGAAGGTTCTGTAAAATGATATTCTTGAGGACAGATGGCATTAATGGTGAAGAAAGCCTTAATGGTCGTATGTTCGAGACAGAGCAGCATTCATCTCACGACTCAACCACCAACGACGAATACCACAGCCACCGGTCCCCACAGTCACTGGCTGATATATTGTTGCTTTTAGATGGAGGAAAGTAAACCCTTGTAATAAATGTAATAAATATTTCATCGTAGGTAACTTATTCTGCTCAGCCATGTACAATTTATCTTTCAAGTCATCCAACCGTTTTATCTTAAAGAATTTACATTTTATAAACCAAGTGATTTTGTGCGTTAGATCCATTTTGTGTATGAACTAGCAAATACCAGATTCAGATGGAAATGTTCTGTTTGGGGTCATCATGTGAATGGCTTGATATTAAGCCATGTAGTAAGAGAACTTAATCTATTCCTTCTTGCGACAAGAATGCCATTTGTAATTGCTGTGCGTTTGTACCATTTAATAGCAAAAAATATAATGCTTCAACATAATGTGTGGCTGGTTGGGGATTTTAAGGTGGTTTTATTGATGATTGTTTTTTGGTTTTTTTGTGCACTACTATTATTTTAACAATTTCACTTTAATGCACAGGATTAACAATGCCTTGTATTTCAAGCAATTTACAGCCTGTGGGTAGAATTATTTAAGGTAATAAAAGATAACCGGCAGTCCATAATACAGTTCACAGCTTCAGTTTCAGCTGAATGGGCAGGAGTGATTCACTTATTTAAATAACTAAAAGAGGAAATGATGTTTGTGTGCACCAAAAAACACTTGCAATGACTATGGCTTATTATGGGGATTGCATTCATTTGCCCTCCTGTATAATGCACAATAAAAAGAAGAGTGACAGGGACATTTTGATAGGAAAAGTACACGCAGTACACATTTAGGCAGTATCAATGTACACATGTGGTGTATGCTAATGAGCTATGTGACATGCTAATGAGCGGATGGATCCGATCTTTTACCTTTTCAAATCCACAATCATATCTTTCAGATGTTTGAGTGTGATGGAGAATAGGTTGCTTCGTGTGTGTGTGTGGTGATGAATGTAGTGCATAAGTTGAAAATGAATTTGCTGAATCCAATCAACACCTAAGATTAACACCTAGGGCGTGCTGCGTCTCAACGTCTCTCTCCAATGTGCAGGTATAATTGAACTTCACCCCAGTGTGTTCCCCAGTTCTTCGTTCTTCTAGTAGCCAGCCAGTCGAAAAATTGCACGGCCAGATACCTGAAGCACAGTCGCACTTACTTATTCAACAAGAGAGGAAGAGGAGTGCTTCATTTTCACTTTAAACAGAGCAATGTAACATTTCCTAGAGTCTTTCGTGTTTGTGTTCTGTGCCTTGCCCAAAGGCACTTAGAAGCAAAGTTTGTGTACCAGCCACTTCCCCTGGCTCACATCCAGACACATACCCCATCCTCTCCTTGATGGACATGAGTAACCAAACCTGTAGTTTCTGGGCGGACATTTTTCTCCCAGGCCATCACCCTTTGGGTCTACCATTAAATGGCTTGTATGTGTTTTCACCGCAGCCTTTATCACCGGCCCTCAGGGGGCGTTATCTGGACCTGCAGGAAACTGCTCATGCTTTTATTCACACTGCTGTAAGAGGCTAATGCTGCGTATTCCCCTGGTGGAGGGGAGATGAGGATTAAAGCAATAGAGTAGAGGAGACATTTAGTTCATTAGCATGTTTTCAGTAAACACACTCTTTCATCCTGCGGTGCTCCACCACCCAGAGAACTGCTGAGGATGGGTTTATTCTAAGGTCTCCAGTCAATGTTATTAGGGTTATACTTATGTTATACTTGAACATTTTAATGGTGTTCGGCATGCATAGTTCTAACGTTTTTAAATACTTTCGATAGTATACAGATGTGACGGTGTTGGTAGGGTTGGAGGGTTTGGCTGTAGTTTGAATGTAGTTGTAGTCCTGTAGTAGAAGGCTTCATGTATTAGTCAGTGTTCATCGCCAGTCAATATTATTTTACCAGACATATGTTTGCATCTTTTTGCTCTAAAGTCTTGAAATCTTTTTCCAAATGGTAACTGGTGTGCTGACTAATACACTGGTTGCTAGTTTGCTTTTGTACTGCATATAGACTGTATTGCTGGTTTAGAGATATCCTTTCATCCATCCTTGCTTCCATCCTTTGCTTCAATGTCAAAGCAGGTACGATTGAATTGTGCATTTAATTTGAAAATGTATTGTTTAAATGAATAGGCTGACTTTTCAAGCATTTCCCTTGATCAATGTTTTGAGTTTTACGATCATAACCTTTGATTATTTCATTCCTACTCTTAACACGGCCAAGGAGTGTTTTTGTCATTTGCAGGAATCAGTCACTTTAATATGCATCAGAGTGCTCGCTCACGTACCGTGTTCATCTTCTTGTTAGCCGTAATTGAGGAATCTCTGGAGAACAAGCACTGTTATGTGTTTTCCTGAAATTATGCATCGCAATATACCGGTAATACGAACCACAAGGAACAATTTGCTGCAGAGTGACTTTGCTTCACTGACAGACTTTAAAGCAGCTGTGAGAGCTTGTTTACCCTCGTCCAGCTGGAAAGCATGGCCGTGGGTGTCTTCCTGACCATGTAGCTCAGACATTTCATTTTCCTGCTGATTGTAGCCTGCGCTGTGCTCTGCATGCACATCTCCTTATTCCCACACAGACCAAAACCATGTAGCAAGCGGTCACCATCAAAAAACACCATTTGTAGGAAAATGTTCCAGTCGAAAATGAGGACTCTTATCTTACTCATTCTTAACCAGAAACCATGCTCATGCATGGGGAGCACTCTGGCAGAAGCCCTCGGGAGGAGGCGTCCTGGGTTTTTGGATGTCTTTTTGAACAACTTACCCTTGGTCGTGGTGTGACAGACTGCTCTGGTAATCAGACCAGTGGTTTTTATCTCCAGGCCGGCCTGCTGCTGTGTATTATTATTACACTCCTTCATTAGAACCGCAACCCTTCCAGATGGCTCCTGCCTTCCTTGACCTCAATTGAATTCTCCGTGTTCAGACGGCCCTCCAAGCTGTGCTCTGTGGCCATTTTCACAGCTCATCGTCTCGAGTAGTAAACAAATGTAATCCAATGCAGGAGGCGCTCTGGTGGACCAGCGATGAGCCATTAGTTGTGGTTTTGTGTATCTTATACACACACACACACACACACACACACACACACACACACACACACACACACACACTGTTTTGGGGTCCATGATGAATAGATCTGAGCTGTAGCTCTTGTGTGCCGTCTGAGATGGTTCCACCGATGCTTGAAGGCTAAGCTAATGAGGAGCCGTATTTGTTGAGCCTGGCGCTCGCTGGAGGAGCTGTGGTGAAGTAGAAGATGAAGAAGTAAAAGCCCCCTCACACCACCGTAAGATCAGGGGGATTACAATGATCCTCTCCGGTTGAATGATGCTGCTGGGTCTTACTTCCTTTAAGAAGGTCTGGTTTTATGCACAACCGACACTTGAAGATACCATGACGTTATTCTTATACCTATCCTGATCAGTATTTGGTAGGTTAGGGCAAGAAACCTACGCAGATTGTTATGCTGTTGCTTCTTGTCCATAAAATGGTCCAAGAAGTGTCTACCTATGTATGTGTGCATTCGTACAATACACATATTTACATGTTAAATATTTCACATCGTCAATGATGTACCCCTGTGTGCACATACACACCCATGTGTTTTCTGGACGTTTTTCGTATTTTTTATTTTTCCTCTTAACAAGCCGATGGCCTGCGGTGTTGCCAGCTTGAGGTCTCCAGCTGCCCGTGTCAGCATGGGGGCGTAGCGGTGCAGCGGCCGTGGGATGAGAGCGATGCAGCGGGGCTCATTCTCTTGCTCGCTGTGAGCAGCAGGGCCATTATGGGCCCTGCATTGTGCGAGTGTCTGTCACTCTGCGTGGAGGGGAACGCAGGCGAGCGGCGGTCCACTTGCAGGCTTTCGCCGTCCATGGAAGAATCACAAACACAGGAGACCGGCTCATTCATGATTCTGGCTTGAAGGGAATTGTGCAATATTGTACAACGGCCATTGCTATCGCTGAAAGAGGCGTTGAATCGTGATGACGACAAGGTATATAGATTCGGGGGGAATCTCATCCACCCGTTGGTTCCCATGGAGAACCATGCACCATATGAACACATGAAGACCCCATATGTGGATATGTTTATGAAGGAGTTTTTAGTTTTGTCTGTTGACGTTTTCCGCTGACAGCACCAGTCAGGACTTCAAATAATATATTTTATCTGCTACTACTACCATAAATCCTCTCTAGTTTAATTACGAGGTCGCAAGGACACTCTCGGTTCGTTCTCCACACCAATTACACCTCTCATTCCAACCAGGGACGGTTTCTTTCAACCGCAGTCCATCACCCCGTGACCCTACTATTCATCTCCCTGCGTGCTAAGTGACGGAGACAGATGCAGATGTAATGGGACCGCATTGGTCATACGGCACACGGGTGGAAATAAAACCACACACACTCACCTTTTGTCCTCCCCTGGCTGTGCTTCTTCTGCCACGCTCCGTTTGTTCTGTAATGTGAACACGTGAGCCGTATCGGGTGAGATGTTTTGGTCCAATGATGTGCAGTTTAGTTTTTAATGTAATAACTTTAAAGTTATTATATTCACAGTTATTGCATGTCATTTTTCAGTGAAAGACACGCATGCAGAGGTACGATCAATGTACTGTAATTATACATTGACGTACTTGCTGATACGCCGCTGTGGATGGTTCGATTTGAACAATCGGAGCCCCATTTATCCTCGCTGCTGTTCAAGGACAATAGCACTTGGCAAGAAGAACAATTGCAGTGCAGTATGCATAGTTCTCGGCACTTTTTTGTGCAGAAGATTAAAGACGCTACATTAATTTTCACCCCCAATTACCGCAAGTGACAAAACAGCCAACGGGCTTATCTCCTTACTGCTCTGTCTGCTTGGAGGCACTGGACACACAGCAGAGCAGCATATCACAACAGGGTTTTTTTCCCCCCAGTATTGTGACTATTGTGCTCCAATTATTCCTGGCTACCATAGTAGGCTACCATTTCCTTTCGGGTGAAGTGGTATGTTGCTCACCTTGTTACACCTCGGGTAATACGCGATGTTATGATGAAGCATTGATTTCACAGACTTAACCTTCTCGTTTTACACCAGCGGGGATGAAATGGCTGCTTATTGATTCACGGCTCTTCTAAAACACTTTCTCTTCTCCAAGTCTTGGAGCATTTGTGTGGAAACGTTTTTCTGGTTACGTCACTGGGTACCGATATTGTTTTCAGATTAAAATGCAAAACTTTTTAGCTTTCTCCTTGGTATTTTTATTATAATGCTGTAATTTAATAAAGGCCTGGTGTTACTGGGGTTAATGGAAACACTGCAATTTGTGTCAACTCTATGTATAACTAATGTATGCATAACTGTCATTGTTCCCTAGGTGTGCAGGTCGGTGAGGCTGATATACCACACGCCAAAATGGTGGCCCTGTCACTCAAGATCTGCGTGCGCCAGTGCAACGTGGTGAAAACCATGCAGTTTGAGCCGTCCACGCCCGTGTACGACGCCTGCAGGATCATCCGAGAGAGGGTTCCGGAAGCACAGAGCGGACAAGGTACAAGAGTCTGTCTTGATGCAACTTTGCTGCGTCACTCCCAAAACACATGAATAAACCAATGAGCCTCGTCGTCATGAACGTGCACCCGTTTTTTTTGTGTGTGTTTTCAGCCTCCGACTACGGCCTCTTCCTGTCCGACGATGACCCGAGGAAAGGAATCTGGTTGGAATCAGGCCAGACCTTGGACTATTACATGCTCCGAAACGGGGTAGGAATGAGGGCCGGTCTTGGACAGAGCACTATTACAGTCAACATACTTTGTCAATGGCTTGATCCCAGAGCTTAATCTTACTGTCTCAGATGTATTGTTTCTTTTTTTTATTTTTTATGTCTGTGTCACTCTCTGTGTGCATTCATTCTGTTAGGATGTTTTGGAGTACAAGAAGAAGCAGCGGCCCCAGAAGATCAAGATGTTGGACGGTGCCGTGAAAACCATCATGGTGGACGACTCGAAGACGGTCGGGGAGCTGCTCGTCACCATATGCAGCAGGATCGGTGAGTAATATTCCTCCCGCTACTCGGTGCACATTACTCCTGTCAACCCACCTCGTAGGGTTCAATTATTCATCCTCTGTGGTATTTTTAGGTTCGCGGCAAACGCTTCATTATATTCTACGCGTTGTCTTGACTCTTAACTATGTCCATGTAGCACGGAAGTGTGCGGTAAATACTTACAGTGTGCATCGGGGTGTGCTTCGATATATTTTTTTGTACAGCTCTCAGTGGGCATTATTTATCAACATCAAAGCAGCTTGTTTTTTTCCAGCTGAATGAAGCTGATGCTGAATAGCCTAACTGAATAGGATGAGAATCTGCGGCAGGCACACTTGTCGACCGTGGAAGTGTTCCCTCAGCCAATGTACTTCCAATTACTCTGGGCGAGGACCAAGCTCCATTGGATGTTGACGTGTGTCTGGCAGATGTCTTTATTGGTGATTGTTTGCTTAAAGTGGACCTTTTTTTTTTGCTTTGTTTTATTTCCTGTTCGGTGCTCCCGTAGTTTGCTGATTGTCAAGGAAAAATATAAATGTGGGGGAAAAAAACCTTCTTCTGCCCGTCTTTCCAGGAATCACTAACTACGAGGAGTACTCCGTCATTCAGGAGCTGACGGAGGACAAGAAGGAGGACGGTATGGGCACGCTGAAGAAAGACCGGACTCTGCTCCGAGACGAGAGGAAGATGGAGAAGCTGAAAGCTAAGCTTCATACGGACGATGAGCGTGAGTGTGGCGTGTAGACCCTCAGACCCCTGGTCGATATATATATATATATATATATATATATATATATATGTATATGTATCTCGATTCAAAACTCTTATTTGATATATTCGTGAAAAACGACCCAGGACAGTCGTCCAAAAAAAATCCCTTTTATTGCTCGAGTCAAATTGATGAGCAGGGGGATATCAAAGTTTAATGAAATGTACACTGCTATCATTTTGGCCCACGGGACACCGTTTAACATTTTTAATGTGTGAATTTATGAAATTACCCTCCGGCTACGACAGATAACTGTCTCTCTTCTCATTAGAGAATGAGTCAAAATGTCTCAATGCAGTATAAAGATGACATTCAATTTGATTCTATTTAGTAGATTTAGGTGTAGTCTAGTCCGTCTAAATTTCACTGGCTTGTGTTCTCACCCTCGTAAGTAGTGAAGTGTCCTCTTCTAGGGGCGACTGGCCTTTGATTGTGAATGGCACCAATGTGTGTTTATTGATAAACGTGTGTGTGTGTGTGTGTGTGTGTGTGTGTGTGTGTGTGTGTGTGTGTGTGTGTGTGTGTGTGTGTGTGTGTGTGTGTGTGTGTGTGTGTGTGTGTTGCATGGACAGTGAACTGGTTGGACCACAGCAGGACCTTCAGAGAGCAAGGTGTGGAGGAGAGCGAGACTCTCCTGCTCAGAAGAAAGTTCTTCTACTCAGACCAGAACGTGGACTCCCGGGATCCGGTCCAGCTCAACTTGCTCTATGTACAGGTATAGGACACACACACACACACACACACATTTCATTTGCCTTGTCTTTTCATGATCTAATGTCTTAATATCACATTTCTGTTTTACAAATTACCCAAACTGGAAGATGGTAGATTCAATATAGATTGAAAATACTTGCAGTGAGTCAGTACTTCACTCATACGTATGGCAAATCACCTTTATTGATTGATATCACTGGGATTTTCCCCTCCACTGAGTGTGAAAGAGTTACTGTCAATAATCCATGTTTTTGCTGCTCGGCATGCCGGATCTGTCCAGATGTGTGGCTGCCGGCTCACATGCAGTCAGCAGGACACTTAGTTCTAAAGATCAACCCCAGGCAGGAAAACACAGCTACATCACTGCCATTGAAGGCAAAGCTTTTACAGTTTTGAAAGAGAAAACATAATACACTATGTGTGTATCTTCCTCTTTGCTGTCACTCTAGATGTCTCTCTATAGCTCACACACGCATTCTCTCTCTGTTTCTGTATCTGTCTCTCTCTCTCTCTGTCTGTCTGTCTGTCTGTCTGTCTCTCTCTCTCTGTCTCTCTCTCTGTCCCTCTTCCCCTCCCCCTGTGTATCTCTGCATATCGCTATCCATCACCCCCCTCGTTCTCTCCACCTCCATACGTGTGCTGTGTAATTGTGTGTATCCGTGTGTGTGTGTGTGTGTGTGTGTGTGTGTGTGTGTGCCGGTTGGGCTAGTGTTGTGAACATAAGGATGCCTGCTGATCTCTGAGTGGGGTCAGCTGAGTCAGGCGGCCCCCCCTTCCCACACACACACACACACACACACACACACACACACACACACACACACACACACTGAACGAAAGACTCCGGGTAAAAGTCAGTTTGACAAGAAAGGAAAAGGTTAAAAAAAAAAGCTACCAAGGAAACAGGAAGTAAGGCTCATTCAGCGAGAGACAAAGAGACAGAGAGAGAAAGAGAGAGAGAGAGAGAGAGAGAGACAGAGAGAGAGGCAGAGAGAGAGAGAGAGAGAGAGAGAGAGAGAGAGAGAGAGGGACAGAGCGAGACAGAGAGAGAGACAGAGCGAGACAGAGAGACATCTCGAGGAAAGG
>OOFB01036254.1:0-22047 GCA_900323305.1 Trachyrincus murrayi
AGGTAGTCGGTGTCAGTGGAGCGGCCGTAGAGAGAAGCGGTCCTCAGACTCAGATTCCATTTAAACTGTGATCAGATCGGGAGCTAAACCCTGGCCAGCAGAGAACGGGAGCTAAACCCTGGCCAGCAGAGAACGGCACGGTATCGTAGCCGTGATTCAGAACACATTTTATATCTCTGGTAAATATTACGATGAAAGTACATAGCCGTGCCCTTTAACAGTGCGGTGTTCCTGGAAATATGTTATGAATGTGCATGTGGCCATAATAATAATACTAATAATAAATAATACTATGTACAGACGTGTTTTTAATGGAAAGCATACAAACCACATATCAAGTAAGATCAATAAGTAACAATCCTTTCCCAGAGTGAAACTTTGCAGCGTTTCTCCTTCCCTGTTTACACGCTGTGGGTCTCCTTCCGAGGCGACTGTTGCAGGGTGTAGTTGAAATCCCTCAGGCTTATTGACCAGCACACCCCACTTAAGGGGGGATTATGGGTGAGACACCGGGGGAGGCAGGTGTAGTAATACCTGGTGATTGCCTGCATGACTCTAAAGGCCCCGATCTACTTCGATGAAATCGAACGAAATCATCGAAATTGGCGTGTTCGCATAGGCTATCCAACTGCTGTGATGTCCTTCCAGTATTTCTTGTAGAATTATTCTTGTACTCACCTTTAAAAAGAGGCTGTGTGTGTGTGTGTGTGTGTGTGTGTGTGGTTTGAGCTTCTAGGATTTCTCAAGCTCAATTAGGTGTCAAATGAGAAAAAGGCCTCCCCACTCTTACTCCCTATAGACGGCTCCTTTCGTTGACTTCAGCTTCTTGGTTCTCCGTTGCCAGGGTTAGTTTTAGTAGTTTTATTCCCACGACTCTGTGGGAGGTAGACGCCATAATGAACTGTGAACGAACTTCCAGGAAACACCTTGGAGGAAAAGCAGCTGAGCCTACAACCGGCATTACACCTGCGGCCTATGTTAGCTCAGAGATGACATTATAGCTGGTCTCAAAAATCTGACTTCAGATTAATAATCTAAAGTCAATCAGCCATTATTAATTGATTAATTTAACCAGCATTAAATGCATTGTTTTATAAGCCTTTTCTTAAATGGCTCTTTTAAAAGCAGTTTAATAATGGTTTTGGAAATCCAGCTATAAATGTACTCTGTCAATGTTTATTTAACACTTTTTCCCCTCATCTGTTTAATTTAATGCTCCATAAAAAAGCATCTTTGATCATTGTTTATTTAGTTCTTTATTAAAACAGTCTTTAAATGGGTCAATTGGTAAATTATTAAACATTCATTCATTCTTTCCCCGGCACGCTCCTGCCTTTTTAGATCTCTCAAAAAACATCAGGAAACGTCTCTCTTTCCATCGCGATCTCACAACCGTTTTCAATTTGCGATTTCAAGACAGTGCACTTTTGTTACTGCAATTGATTACTTATTACAATAATTAGCTTGTTTGCTTGATATATTGATCAAATATACAGACCCTTCTGATCGGAGTTCCTGATTCGGCAAGAGCGAAGCGAGCTTCACTCTGATTGGCTGAACAGTTTTTTTGAACAACATAAGGTCGCGGCCATATGTGGAAATGAACTGCTGGCCAGCCGAGGCCAGATATACTCTACTACAGATATACTCTTCGCTTATCCACATACATAATCCTATCTTCCATAATATGCCCTCAGATCAGGGCTTCTAGTCCATTCAACTTTGCTACCTGACCAATAATTCCCATTCCCTGTGTCTTCAAATGAGACAACTTTGACAGGTTCCCAGTATTGTGAAACGTATTCAGTGAAAGTCGACTAGTAGTCGTTAGTTCAATCCATTAGTCGACTAGTAGTCGTTAGTTCAATCCATTAGTTGACTAGTAGTCGTTAGTTCAATCCATTAGTCGACTAGTAGTCGTTAGTTCAAGACATTAGTCGACTAGCAGACGTTAGTTCAATCCATTAGTTGACTAGTAGTTGTTAGCTCAAGACATTAGTCGACTAGTAGTTGTTAGCTCAAGACATTAGTTGACTAGTTAGTTCAAGACTAGTCATCACACGTTTATGATATTAATTTAATTATTTTTAGGGCATTAGAAAATGGTTTGAGTTCCAGGGCTGAGAAACAGTATATCTAGCAGTATAGTGGACGGGCCTATAAGAGAAATGCACATTGAGTCACCGTTAAACATGCATTTAGCTTCCCCAGTCCCCACAAATGGATAAGCCTAATAGCACATCTCTATGATATCTAGCGTTGGAGCGGCCATGCTAAGTGGCTAACGTTAGGCTTGAGGTGGATGATAACTCATGTTTGAGGTGGATGAATGATAACTCATGTTTGAGGTGGATGAATGATAACTCATGTTTGAGGTGGATGATAACTCATGTTTGAGGTGGATGATAACTCATGTTTGAGGTGGATGGATGATAACTCATGTTTGGGGTGGATGATAACTCATGTTTGAGGTGGATGGATGATAACTCATGTTTGAGGTGGATGAATGATAACTCATGTTTGAGGGTGGATGATAACTCATGTTTGGGGTGGATGATAACTCATGTTTGAGGGTGGATGATAACTCATGTTTGGGGTGGATGATAACTCATGTTTGAGGTGGATGATAACTCATGTTTGGGGTGGATGATAACTCATGTTTGAGGTGGATGATAACTCATGTTTGAGGGTGGATGATAACTCATGTTTGGGGTGGATGATAACTCATGTTTGGGGTGGATGATAACTCATGTTTGAGGTCCATGAATGATAACTCATGTTTGAGGTGGATGAATGATAACTCATGTTTGGGGTGGATGATAACTCATGTTTGAGGTGGATGATAACTCATGTTTGAGGTGGATGTCACATATCAGTTATGATCAGAACTATAAGACACGTAACATATTAGTCTACCGGGTTTAGTAGACGCTATGCCCCAGACACGAGGAGGAGCGGCAGTCACCGTAGCAACAGTGAGCGGCGGTCACCGTAGCAACAGTGAGCGGCGGTCACCATAGCGCATAACATTCCGTATGACCTGTTAATTATTTTTTCTCATTTACCATCGTTTATTGACTTTGACATAAGTATACAAAATTGCTTGCGGCTCTGGCCAAATTATTACCATTTATTTAGGCAATGATTTGTTATGTTCGATTCTCCCTTCCTTATGGAGGAACGGCCCACAACTCCCATTCTATTAGTTATTCTTTTAGAGTAAAAGAGGGGAATTGCTGGGAGTTGTGTCATGTATTAACTGTATTCCCGTCTAACCTTGTGTGCTGGTAAATGTCCACCCTGCGGTGTAGGCCTACGGGACTATTTGCTTAATGTAATTTCCTAAATGTGCTTGGACAGTTTGACTCTTTATCTGTTGGCCTGGTGAGGCCTGTAAGGTTTACTTCTCAAGCTGTGGAAAATCACTGTCCTTGCTTCACAGACACTTTCTGTTTCGTCTCTCTGTCTCTATTTCTTATTATTCATCTCATCCCATGGGTGTGATTAACACACACTCAAAACTGGATGCATCAGTGTTTCCCCTACAAGCATCCAGCAGCGGTACAGCTGGTTAAAATATATTAAGAAATATATATATATATATATGCTTAATGTATAATTAAAAAAAATATATAATATATATATCATATAAAAAATATTAATATATAGGCCCATATCCAGCGCCACCGTGTAACAAAACAGGGCTGCAGGACGCAGACATTTATATTGTTAATCGACTAATGGTGTTTTTTTCCTTTTCATTTCCAAAACGGTTCAATTGATTAAAACATGTTTTTATTTCGAAGACGCTCCAAAAAGAGTCCGACTCGGTGACGGCAGAGCCTCGATGCAGCGGGTCTCAGCAGCACGTGTCAGGTCTGTGTTTAACATCATGGGCTGCCTGGAGGAGCGCTGGAGGAGTTCTCATTGAAAATACAACCCACTTAAAGGAACGCTCCACAGATTTTCGATATTTTAATGGTCTCAAAGTTGCCTAACAAAAGCCTACACATGAAAAAACTGCCTATAAATGCGTGCTATGGATGAAAATACGGCTGTTTTCATTCCCCGGAATGTTCCGGCAAATGTCTTAGTGCCCTCCCGGCAAAATCACCCTGGCCAATCAGCGGCGTGAGATTCAGTTGCGTTGTTGTCGTTAGCACGAAGAGCTACACAAGATCTTACAACGGCTGCGAGCAATGAATCATTAAAGTAATAAAGTATCGCTGCATGGACGTTTGACAAATAGTTTTACGGCTATGTTTATATACATGCAGTATTACCATTACTAAACTACTAATTGTTAGAGTTTACTTGTGCGCTTTCAGCGTCTCATTCAATGAATAAAGTAGCCATGCTTGTATAGCCTACATGCAGCACGGAAGTTTCCAAATAGGTTTATGGCGATTTATGCAGTATTGTCTACCATTTTCAGAGTTTACTCTGGGAAAAAAAATCTTACGATCTGGCAAGATGACGGTCTGGCATATATACCGTGAAGACGAGGATTACAATGTCTGCGGCAGCTACAGAAGACGGTACAGACCAGTCCATGATACGATACAAACCCACCGGCTGATGTGGAAGAGGGACCTGGCACAATCTCCGTTATCAACTGTTACAGACCATGGATATATTATAATAAGGCGGGCAGGATTGAAGAAGGTCAGCAAATGTGTTTTAAAGCACAAGTTTCAACGCCATGCTGGACTTTCTTTTCTCTAGGCTTTCTTTATGATACAGCAGGCTCACGAAGACGACGGTCTGGCATTTATACCGCGAAGACGAGGATTACAATGTCTGCGGCAGCTACAGAAGACGGTACAGACCAGTCCATGATATGATACAAACCCACCGGCTGATGTGGAAGAGGGACCTGGCACAATCTCCGTTATCAACTGTTACAGACCATGGATATATTATAATAAGGCGGGCAGGATTGAAGAAGGTCAGCAAATGTGTTAATAATAAAAAGTCCAAATGTGGACTAGTGTAGGCTACATTATATTATATTGTATATAATATGTACAGACAGAACACACATATATTTCTCATTGGTGCTATCACTGCTCCTAGCCTGTCCTCCTGTTCGCTGGATCTCATGTTCACAGGCTTTCAGAGGCTCTCAGTTCCTCTACTCTTAATTATACTCCAGGTTAAAGGCGCTGTAACCGATGTTTATTTGTTAAAATAAATGTTAAATAGCTCTAATATCAGACAGCCATCACTGATATAGAGTGTTTGGTCAGTAACATGGGTCATGTAAATGTATTGCTATACCCTGTACACACATTTTAATTGCTCACCTTTTGATTCAGGATTAACTGAATCGTAGGTGGATGGCTTCTGTTGTTTAGACAACTCATTATTTATACTCATTATTCAACATCGGTTTGAACAAACGTGATGGAAAATGAATGAAAACAAAGTTGGCTTCATTTGAATGACGTTCTAGTATTCCAAGAGCGAAGAGATCCGCCAGAGAGAGGCCTGTAGGCAGAACTCCATCTCACTGCAGGCATATAGGACATTTCCACATTACACAGACAAAAGGAGATGTTTCCTTTTTTTGTCCAAACAATTTTGTACAAACAATCAGTAAAAAAAAAAGAAAGAAAAAATAGACTGGGTAACATTGCAAATTGGGTGAGGCCGGCTGGAACACAATGTTCAGCGATAGTTTTTACTGAACACACTCATTCACTCTTCGTACAACGCATCCCCGGTTGCCGGTTCGAGTCCCCGCTGTGGCGTCAGAGAACCGGCGTTACATGAGAAAACGGAGAAGAAGCACATTGCTGGGTTTACTCCACATTGGAG
The DNA here is from genome assembly GCA_900323305.1 of Trachyrincus murrayi. Classification (NCBI taxonomy): domain Eukaryota; kingdom Metazoa; phylum Chordata; class Actinopteri; order Gadiformes; family Macrouridae; genus Trachyrincus; species Trachyrincus murrayi. The sequence continues at coordinate 5,821 of OOFB01036254.1, forward strand.
CTGTCCAGCTTTACGTGTTTGTAGGATTTAGAAGTCCTACAAACACACGGTGAAGTCAGAGTGTGGTGTTGGTAGATCCAGAGGCAGTAATGTACCGCTAGTCACTGCAGTCTGGTGCACCATGCAATGAATAAACCACCCTGAGTCAAGTCCATTGTAAATTTATTTGTATCCACCTCACGGTTACAATCTGAGGGCTTCACAGGCCTGACGTTACACACCACCCCTCTAAAAGGAAGAGGAAAACTCCCCACATCCAAGGGAAGAAACCTTGAGAAGGAACACAGGGATGCCTTCTCCCAGGGATGGACACACACACACACACACAGACAGACAGACAGACAGACAGACAGAACGAATATCTGACCTTTTCATCCACAAAATACAAACAAGACTTTTAACAGCATGACATGACTTATGTACTGAGAGTGAAATATCATCAAATAAATAAATATGTTAAATTAGAATCAATCAATCAATCAATCCTACCCCTCTCGTTCCCAAGCTCCCAATAAAGAAAGAACCAATTATACTTGTTCACCAGATGTAAAACTATAATTCGATTTTTTCATCAGGTTTTTGAACCAATAATAGATTAGCCTTTCCCTATGAAACATTACATTGTGAGTTTATTATTCTCTGCACACCATGAAACAAGTTGCTGAAAAGACTGAACAACCTTTCCGGAACAATGATGGACTCACGCTAGTACGGTTCCTGTCTGTTTTTACCAGAGGAAGGTCACGTCGTTGAGAGAGGAGAGAGTATATCTGAAAGTGTTTCCACAGAGAGCTATCCCTTGGTGCGAACGGGTCAATTCGGCACAGCAACCAGGGGTGTGGCCAGGGGGGGGCATATGTGATTCCATGGAAGGCCTGTGATTCCATGGAAGGCCTGTGATTCCATGGAAGGCCTGTGATTCCATGGAAGGCCTGTGATTCCATGGAACGCCTGTGATTCCATGGAAGGCCTGTGATTCCATGGAACGCCTGTGATTCCATGGAAGGCCTGTGATTCCATGGAACGCCTTTGATTCCATGGAAGGCCTGTGATTCCATGGAACGCCTGTGGCAATTTTCTGGATAATGATACCAACAATTGTCCCACTGGTTGTTGTACGGTTGAATGTCTTTATCTAAGCACTTCTATTATGCCCTTGTTCATTATATGTCAGTCATATGTCTCCTAATGAAAGGTACAAATATTTGGTAAGGTTGTTCAGCACCGCATCACCGCTGGTGATAAATATAGTCCAGTAGAAGGTCTACATGAAGGTCCTCACAATCAGAGGGATCAAGTGCTGTATTGCCAGGTAAGCTTTCACATACGAGGAATTTGTCATGGTGTAAAAAAAAAATATATGACACAACTCTACAGGAGATTAAATAAAATAATAATAATAATAAATACCAATAGAAAATAAAAAATATAAGGTGTAAAGTATAAAGTATGTGGTGGAGGTAGACTTCTGACTGAACTTCAACATTACACAACATTTTGATTACCATGAATGCTACCATGCTTTCCGTCTGTCTGTCTCCTGTACTTTTTACCTCCAGGATCTTTCCAGTGGTTACCTCAGCAGGACCTGCTTTGAACAGGACTCAGAGCTAATTATCCACCTGGTCCTCACATGGCCTGAGAGAAACCCCCAAACCTGTTTCACTCTTAATGATGATGATGATGATAGTTGAATTGTTATCATGATTGTTGTTATCATCATCATCATCATCATCATTATTATAAAGTACATCTCATCTTATCTTTGTAACAAGTGTTACAACGTGACAATAAAGCCAAGTTACTCCTGGAAGATGAGATTAAAAAAAAACTAAACCACTGTAAGAACTGTAAAAATCCAACCAAATGTGAGGATAGGGAGCAAAACTGTAGAAACCAGGTATTCTTTCTATCGCTCTCCATGCATCCTTCAACAGGTGGGAAGCCATAACAATGAACACAATGAAATACCCCATGGTCATCCTCGGAGTCACACAGAGCACACTGCTATCTCCAATGATGTGAGAGGGGTCTAGCTGCAGAGCTCCAGGCTTGGGCCCTAGCTGCAGAGCTCCAGGCTCGGGCCCCACCTCCTCCAATGGCGATAAACTCCACCTCTACGGACAGCTTTGGGTCACCTTTTTGTATTGCCATGTTTTTTGGTTTCACAAAAATCAACGTCTGTCATGTATGAGCAACTTTCTGACAAAGTCTGTGAGGCGTTCAATTTTAATTTCTAAGTTATTTTGCGAGGTTATACCTGCGTGCGCTCATTATCGCCGCCTAGCGGTGGCGGATAACACGGCACTGTGGATAACTTCACAGTTGTAATGTTATAATCTTAAAGTGACTGTTGACATTAGAAACCCCTAAGAGGAGTGTAGATGGAGGAGCTCCTCTGCTCCTCTGTCCATCACGCTGCAGCCCCTCCTCTCCCCTCTCCCCTCCCCTCTCCTCTCATCTCCCCTCCTCTCCTCCCCTCCATGGTCTTGGTCTCTTTGGTGTTTTTTTTATATTGATTTGCTGATACACAGGCCAACATGTGAATAAGTTAATATTTTTAATTAGTAATATATTCTTTCCACTTCTAGCACTGACACTAACTGTCAACTACTAAGACTCTTGGTCGCTGACGACACGGAGATACCACGTGATACCAACGTGGCTATACTATTGGCTCACAAGGCCTCGTTAGAGGCGTGAACCACACGTCAGACGTCGTACACAGAGATAAACCAAACGTTAATTTATGTTTTTTAAATGATTAATTAATAAATCACTATAAATTATTATATACAATTATTATATATAATATCATATCTATAATGTATTATATATAAATTATATATATTATACATAAATAAATTAGGATAAATGAATCATAACATATATATATATATATATATATATTTTCTTTTTTACAAAAAGCGATACTTTTATTCCGCACCTTTCTAAAAGCTATGTGGATGTATTATTATTATTATTAAATCTTTACATAAAAATGTTAACCAACGGCGACGCGGGAGCGGGGTCACCTTCCACGCCCCCCGGCTGGCGCAGACTCAGACGCAGCCTGCTGGTAGCCTTTCTTCCTCCCTGAGATCAAACACTCTCACCTTAGAAAGGTAAGATCACTTGACCTCTTCGACCGGGGGCCAGCTCTCCCCGTGGCCCCCGGAGAAGTAAAGCCGTAGAAGCAGCTTCGTGTTGTGTGTGTTTATGTTCGCTCTCACCGCCTCGTAGTTGTCGGTGTTTAGTGCAGCCGGCAGCACAACAAGCTAGCCAGGAGCTAAGCTAACCCCCTGTTTGTGACCCACAAATCCGGCTTGTTGTCATTTATCATACACCGTTCATTTTATTATGATATATATATATTAATATATATAATATATTATTATATATAGCACGATATTATAAGCATCGTGTTAACACATTAACCTGGGAGACATGTGGGCAACAGAAACACACTCCAGACTCGTGAAGTGGTCTCAGTGCTGAAGCATTTCACTTTAACACGTTCTCTTCCTACTACCCATTAACCTTGAATAATAACAATAATGAATGATAAAACAACCCGGAAGTGAGAATCTATTGCTCTTCTGCCAAACACCAGCTGTTTTACACTTAAGACCACCTGATCTGTTCATAATGAGCCTGAGACAGGGCGTGTTGAGTCGATCTCCAAGTAAACACACTGGTGCACACCATCTGAATCCAAATGACAATACCTTGTTGTTTTTAACTTTATTTCCCCCCCATTTGCTAAACCGTGGGTTTCAGACTGGACGGTCAAGCACTGTCTTTGTGTTCTGTTGTTCTGTACCCCAGCTCTCTGGAGCTCACCGCCCACCAGCAAAGCTGTATAAACACCGGGTCGACGGTACGGACGGCAGCGGAGCGTCGTACGGGGAGCTGCGGAGTGACCTCGCTATGAGTTACAAACCCATCGCTCCCGCTCCGTCCGGCTCCAACCACACCCCTCCAGGTAGGCCCACCCCTCCAGGTAGGCCCACCCCTCCAGGTAGGCCCATGTCAGGCTCCAACCACACCCCTCCAGGTAGGCCCGTAGGTAGACTGCTGACATTGGGGTTCGAACCCAGAACCTCTCGACTGAGAGTTCAACCCCCTATTTTCTACACTATCCCGCCCAGACTATCCTACTCATTGTTGAGAACATTAGTAGGATAGCAGCTTTGAGAATGTGTTATTCCTCCTCTTCCCAGGTTCCAGCGTGCCGTCTCCGTCGTTGCCATCCTCGTCCAACTTTAGGCCGGCGTTCAGCGACTTCGGCCCCCCTTCTATGGGCTTTGTCCAGGTAGGTCTGGTGGTTTGGTCCCTTCTATGGGCTTTGTCCAGGTAGGTCTGGTGGTTTGGTCTTCAGTTTAGTGCGTGTAAATGAATGCTAACATGTTTATGCAAGGTGGTACAATGACTAATGGTCTCAACGACAAGTATTCAGAATAAGGTAATCTTTTGCAAGTTGTCATTTGTTGTCAACTTGTTATTCAGCATATGCAATTTGAAAGCCCAGAGCAGATTCAGATTCATTAACCTTGGAGTATTCATTCTGCACATGCATCAAAAGATCAGAGATTCGTATCCATTTGTGCGTGCGGTCACATGATGGTATATTTTATATTTAATTGTATGACGATGTATTATACCATGGAATTTAGAGTTCCCTAAACTTTAGGGAATTCAACAACGTGTAGTTGCTCGCGGTGAAAATCGAAAATGCATTACAATAGAGAGGCTAAGTCACGGACCTTTAGAAGAGGTTGTATGGGAGTCAATGGAGCTAAATAATGAACAACTGAATCAGTGACTCACCTCGTTTCACCCCAACACGTGCACCCACCCAGCCGGTCAAGGTGTCCCAGGGCTCCACCTACAGCGAGCTGCTGTCCGTCATCGAGGAGATGAGCCGGGAGATTCGACCCACCTACGCAGGAAGCAAGAGCGCCATGGAACGGCTAAAGAGGGGTACAGCTAACTTTATTTATTGTTAAAGGTACCGTGTGTAGCATTTTAGTGGCATCTAGCAGTGAACTGAATAACCCCTCACCAACGACGTAGGAGAAGCTACGGTGGCCTGTAAGGTGCCAGTAGGTGTTTCCAAAATGATGTGATCGTCTACGACAGCATCCAAGCAGCAGTAGCCAAGTCTCAAGGGATGAGGTTCCTTGATAGATTCATGAATTGTATTTAGTTATTAAGTGAGGAGAGGACCTGCTCCCTATGTAGATATAAAGGGCTCATTCTTAGGTAATGAAAACACAATTCTTATTTTCATGGGATTATACACTTATTAAAACATACTTAACATACCCCGCACCTTTAATATTGGAAACGGTAGACATTCAGTCTGATATGGTGAAGCTCCACAGCTGGGGTCTGGTGCCACGTAGTCCGGGACCCAGCGGTCCTACTATGTTATAGCAGAACTTCTGGGGGGGAAGACGGTGCAGAGCCTGTTTCCCTGTTTGAGATATTCTACCGAAGAAGCTTTCGATAAGTGTGTTTCTACAGTGGTCAGTGTACACGGCGTTGATTTGCAACCTTGACACACTTTAAAGACAAGATTTGAGAGTTTTAAAGGGAGGGAGAGCAGAAGAGATTTTTTTTTTTAAATGAACCCAAAGAAATAACCCCTCCATGTTTCCGCCCATTGAGAAGTGAAATGCAATGGCCATGGCATTTCTAAGAAATTACACTCAAATTATAGCTCTTACAGGACAATGGGTGATTCAACCATCGTAACCGTCTCTCCTGGCTTCACTAAAACCTCTTGCCAATATAATGAGTCAAAATCACTTCGCTCTTCGGCAGAATTAGTCATTTTAACAAACTATTGGTAACACGTTTTAGTGAAGCCAGGAGAGACAGTTACAATGTTTTCACCCAGACTTGGTATTGTCCTTTTTAAATCTTACCTACAGCAGTCAAAAACTATCATGAGGTGATGAGTGGTCTAGGAGCAGCCTGCAGTGTAGCAGTCTGCCACTGTAGAACACTTTTCCTCCTGTCTCCTTAGGTGACAACGCTGCATTAGTGTAGAACACGTTTCCTCCTGTCTCCTTAGGTGACAGGAGGAAACGCTGCATTAGTGTCAGTACCTCTAGCTGTGAGCCCACCATCCTAACCAGTGATCCTAATCGTGTTTCTCTAAAACATGCCCCCCGGTACTTTTAAAAACCTAAAAGAACCACATAAACAAAGACGAATAACTTATATCAAAGACTTTCCAGGGAGTGGAAGATACTCCAGCTCAGAGATGTTGCATGAGACAGTGAAAAGGGCACGAAAACAACAGACTACAGCAAAGGTCTAATGCATTAGTCAATGGGAAATATTAAAAATTCAGAGCTATTTTTGCTTATATTGTCTTTTAACAGTATCTGCAATGTAATGGAGCCTAATTGTTGGCATGTTCAAAGTGTATAGAGTAATTCCATCCTAATTTCGATAACGATATCAATACAACTTATTTCGTTTGCAAACAAGCTACTTTTTTCAAGAATGGCTGGAAACTGGACAGATTCAGAAATCTGTGATCGTTATTCTTACTAGTGAAGAAGGAACTACTGACATCTATAATTAAATGAAAGATCTGTGAATCTTTTTTTTCTCTAGTCGAAATGTAATTTCTACATGTGAAAATAAATATATGTCAAAGTTGTTTTACAGATATCTTAAATTAACATTTCCTAATCAGCCCTGCTGATTAAATGTCAAAAGGGCTTGCCGTAAGCGGTGCCTGGAAGGTTAATTTACTGGGAACTGTGTGAACTGCAGGGGATGTGAGAGGAGGTAATCTGGAACACACTAATTAGCCTGTCACACTGTGCTTCATGTGCTCCCCTGCAGGCATCATTCACGCTCGTGCACTCGTCAGGGAGTGTCTGGCGGAGACCGAGAGGAGCGCACGCACATAACGCCGTGCACAGATCTTCCCAATAACCCCCCCCCCCGATGCCTTCGCCAAGGTCTCATCTCACCCTCACTTTTTAGTCTCCCATTCTGAGCTCCTATCATTTGCATTTTATAATCTGCATTCCACCGCACCACGTTTGTCTGGTCTCCACGGGGGTTCACTCAATATTGGGAAGGTTCAACAGATTGGATGTTGCACCGGGAGGGGGGGAAGCATTTCTGAGGTCTTTCTGACGCCGGACCTAGAAGAAAGGTTGGGGTTTAATTTAAAATGAGGCCCAATGCTTGGCTTGAATCTCTGTGAACAACAATCTCTCCAACCAAGGGCTGAATTTTCTATCCTGTTTTTTCTGTGCACCATCTTATCAAACCCCCAATGACCTTTTGACCTTTTTGTTTTGTTGAAATGCATTTTGTAAGAGCAACATTGTTGGTAGTTTCTCCTCACTCCCATCTGTCCATCCTTACGTTTATGTCAGTTTGTTATGGCAATTTTGTAAATGAGATTTTTGCAGATCCGTATGTATATCTAAATTAAATGAATAGAAAAAATAAAAAAAGTGATTTGAATCACATGGGTCCTGAATTTGTCCTTGAACTCTTAAGCCAGTTGTGTTAATTATTGCTATTTAAAGCTATTTCCTAATATCAGGGAGTATTGCTTCATATGCGTGCTGTGAGACAACTCATCTGCAACATGAAGGAGATGTTTTCGTGGAAGCAGAGTTGACCGCACGCGTATGAAGCCGTACTGGTCTGAGCTGAGGGTGACCGTTCACCTGTAAGTCATTTAAAGTGGAGTGAAAAAGGTCATTTGTCCACCTGGTTCACACATGAAACTCCCAGTAACCACTTGTCTGCACGACCTCTCTACGACCTCTAGCCCCCAGTCAATTCACAACGCTGACGTCAAACAGGAACAGAAATGTATTAGCAGTCACAGTCCATCACAAACTTCAGCATTCGTTTTTTCCGGGTTTTGGAGGCGATAACATCCCTCCGGCACGAATAACAAAGAAACAAATGCAGCAATAATCAATAACAAAGATGTATTCACAACGATTAATAGATAAAGCACTGTATATATATAAGAAATGGCGACGGTAACATAAGTCATAGATAAGATACGTGAGTCACTATAGATATGTGATTGTCGTGACAACATGATGGCTTCTCCCGGTCAGGCAGCATGCTGTGTGAATATTAGGGCTTTCTTTCCTTGGTCAAATAGGAGGCGACATTTTGGTTGCAGATTCTACCAGTCCCATTATTTGTTTTCCTGCCTAAACCTTTTAGCATGACTTGTGGTGACTCAATGCAGTGTCAAGGTTATTTAGCTGTTCTCACACAAAGTAGAAGCAAACCTCTCCTAATGTACTTCCAATTCAACCCAACCTACAGGCTGTTCACACTGCCAGGGTCGTGTATTTGATCGTTCACGGGTCATCTTGTGGAATCTGACCGGTGGACAGAAAATGTTTTAAGCAGCAGTGAATACAAATTAATTGGGTAATGGCCAATTAGCTGGGTACTAATTAATTGGTCTAATAAAGGGGATTGGGGGGGCGTTGTTACAAGAGGTTAATTAACTCAGTGGTGGCACTTAATGCCGCAAAAGACAGAAGAATTCAACAAAAATATTAATAATTCAACAAAACAAGGAACAAAAAGTGACAGTGCGAGGGAAAGTATATCCGCACCGATGATTACATGATGTAGAAGAATGAACGAACAAGATGGAGGACAGAAACCTCCGCCCTTATCTCAGGCTTTGGGTTGGCTATAGGGTGGCTGCATGTGTGTGTGTGTGTGTCTAAGTCATGGATGGGTGCAGGGGTATGTACTAGTTCTGTGCATGGATAAAAACCGATCAGTGTCCACTGCTTCTCCATATTAAAAGGTCAGTCACAAGCGTGGTCTTGTTTTGGGTTCGTAGACGGGTCAACCCTGTGGAGGGAGAAGAAAAGCGAAGTCAAGATCTGGTCCGGCCTCAGGACCCACATGTGTCATTAGACCAGTGGTTCTCAATTGGTCCTCAGGACCCACACGTGTCATTAGACCAGTGGTTCTCAACTGGTCCTCAGGACCCACACGTGTCATTAGACCAGTGGTTCTCAACTGGTCCTCAGGACCCACACGTGTCATTAGACCAGTGGTTCTCAACTGGTCCAGCCTCAGGACCCACATGTGTCATTAGACCAGTGGTTCTCAACTGGTCCTCAGGACCCACATGTGTCATTAGACCAGTGTTCTCAACTGGTCCAGCCTCAGGACCCACACGTGTCATTAGTCATTAAGTCACCAGTATTTCAGTAATCAACGATGCCTTCATGTTCTGTTAAAACATGGAGCGAACAAAAAGCTGCAACAATTGTGTCTAAAGTCAATGAAACAGTAAACATTGAAACATGAGTTAATTCACGGGCTTCTTTTTAAAGATGAAGGTTTGGCGTATGCTCTGCGACCCTCTCAAAATGACCCACTTGTGGGTCGCGACCCACCAGTTGAGAACCACTGGTCTATGGTATAGACATTATATGACATATCTTAACAGCTTATCATAGCCTTGAGATCAAAACCAGGCGGAGGGGAGAGATCTGGGTCACGTACGTTTCAAAACAGACGTACAGGGGAGGAGCCGGCGGTCTGAGCGTTCCTGCCGAAGAGGCCTTTGTATCGGTCCTTCTCCTCCTTGTCCTTGGCACGCAGCTTCTCCTCCAGGGCCCGGAGCTCCTTGGCCACCGAGGGCCCCAGCGTCGGGTCCAGGTCCAGCACTTTGGCAAAGTCGGCCCGCGCCTCCACCTCGTTCCACACGGCCGCGTGGGCCTTGCCCCGCTTGTAGAACGCCTTCACGTTGTCTGGGAGGGGGGGAACAGAGCGGAGGTCACACCTAGAGCCTTAACAGGAAGTGTGTTTTCTTTGGGGGGGGGTTCATATCCCGTGGAACTTCGATGCGATAAGCAAATAGGTTTCGAACTACTTTGTCGTATGTAAGTCGCCGGTGCGGTAAGACGGCTCTGTGACCTTCGGACGACGGGAAGTCTGCAGTACCGCGAATCGAGAAGCCTCACCTTCGTACTTGAAGAGCAGCGAGGAGCAGTGCTCGATGACCTCATAGTACTGTCCCTGGACCAGCTGACACTGGCAGTAGTTGAGGAGCAGTGGCGTGATCATCTGGTCCAGCTTGATCCACACCTCGTCCCCCGGGTGCTCCTGGACGCCCGGGGAGGAGAAACATGGAGAGGGAGGTTCGTGAAGCACGGGGGAGAGGGGATAGAGTAGTGGTTAGGGTGTGGGTTCGATCCCCGAGGTCTAAACCTGTAGGTCAACCCTTGAGCAAGGTGCCCTAACCCCCTACCTGCTCATTAATGACATGTATCTGAATTCACCTGCAAGTCGCTTTGGATAAAAGTGTCTGCTAAATGACTCGATGGTAGGAAATAGAATTCTAAGGAAAGTCTCAAAGTAGCGGTCATACTAGCGGTACACTTGCGACTATCGAAGTCGCAACGACCCCACCTCAACGTTTAACTCGTAACCCTTGACCCGTGTTTCAGCACGGCTCTGTCATCATCGAAAGAGGACGAGGCTTTTTAGGTCGAGTAGAATCTGTTACAATCTCAGTTGATCCGGTTCCTTTGCTTGCTTCCATGGCTGCAGCACGCTGCGTTTGTGTGCCAATTTGTTTCATATCTGGCAACCCCGGGGTACTCTGAGAATAGTGAACACACAGACCAAAACCAAAACAGACGTTCCGGCCCGGCGTGGACGTTTCAAAGGAGAACATTCTGGCTGTAGCGTTGTTGTCGGAGAAGCCAGTATTTCCACTTCTTCTAAAGATGTATTCTGCACAGAAAGGATCATCTCCGTGGCTCATTTAGCTTTACATAAACAAGGACGGTCTCTCCTCACCTTCATCTGGAGGTTTTTCAGGCAGGCGATGCCATTGTAGTACTTCTCCGTGGCCTCCTTGATGCGGCCCTCCTTGAACAGGGAGTTCCCCTCCTCGTGGATCAGAGGCACCACGTCCATTTTCTCCTTGTCTGACATGGCCCACACGTCCAGCAGGAACGAGCCCGGAGGAAGCACCTGGGAGACGGGGGAGATCGGTTGTGGATGGATCTTATGGAGCTGTCACACACATCATCATACATAATTTAGACCACACACACATTTACAGTGTGAATGTATATATATGTGTGTATTATACATCATTTAGATGGTTTTCATCCAAAACGACTTAGTTAATTTTAGATTAATGTAAGTAAGGAGCAGGTCGGGGTTTAGGCATCTTGCTAGGGTTATCGGGGAATGCGGACACTAATGGGAATCCATGGGAATCCATCAGCGTGACGTGTATTGGTATTGGTCGTGTATATATGTGTGTTATATTGGTTGTGTATATGTGTGTTATATTGGTTGTGTATATGTGTGTTATATTTGTCGTGTATATTCAAAACTTTTCCAAAACATTCTGTTAATTCCAAACCATTTCCAGGCCTGGAAAACTTTCAAATCTCATAACTTTTCCAGGAATTTCATGAGCGTGAGAACCCTGTCAGTTGTACACTTATCTCACGGTGCATTATGGGTATTAAGTTGAACCCTGAAAGGTTGCCTACCTCCAGCAGTTCTATGGTGAAGACGAGGGGCTGGGGGCTGCCCTGCAGGGCGTCCAGGTCCTGGTGACCCAGGGAGTGGTGGGAGTGGATCTGGGCGATGCCACAGCAGTGTCTCTGGCCCTCCAGGGGGTCCTTCCCCGCGCTGATGTTCCTCAGAGACTGGGACACCAGGGGGTACAGCGCTGTGTGCTGTGATGGGACCCGGACACAGGTGTTAGACTACCATGATGGGACCCGGACACAGGTGTTAAGACTATCATGATGGGACCCAGACACAGGTACTTGGCGTTTACAACATGAGACGTTTACATGAGAAATATTATGTTACTATGTCTGTTTACTTTTATCATGCAAAGCACTTTGTAACACATGTAACACATTTAAAAGTTGCTGTATAAATAAAGTTCATCACCATTATTCAGTATGATGATTATTATCATCATTACTACTATACTATTTTCATAGAACACATTTTAGATACGTATATATTTTAAATAGACAACCCTAATTACGAGGATCATACTTTTGTCATTTCGTGCAGTCTTAGATTTTCACTGTACTTTTCCCACTCTACATAGACATTTTCAGATCAATCTTCTATTGTATCTTATTTTGTGCACTGCCAATGTGAATATGTGAATATATTTTCCCTTGGAATGGAACAGTGAACTCTAAAGTGAGAAACAGTGCCTCGGTCACCTGGGTGCTGCAGGTGAAGTCTGCCACCTCCTCTTTCCTCATGGTGATGACGACCCTCTCCCACACCGCCAGCTTGAACTTCTTGCCTAGGATTAGCTCCATGGGTTTGCTGTGCCCTCCCATCGTCCTGGAGTCGTCCAGGACGGTGCCATCGCAGAGGCTGGTGCGGTAGTGAAACACCACCTGGTGAAGAGGTGCAAGACATTCACAATTTACACTTTTAGATAGACTTTTAGACGCAACACACACACACACACACACACACACACCTTGATACAACTCACTATTAGATACAACACACGTTTACATACAAACACACAATTAGATGACTATACGAACCTAATTCCACTAATATAATAATAGCTTTGCATGCTGTTGAGGAAACAGTTATCCATTATTTAACCTGGAAGGAGAGGGGGGAAAAAAATAATGGCCAGACATATTTGTTGGGAAGCCATATTGGATGGTCACATGTTCTAACCAATCACAGCTACGGAAATCCGATTGACAGCCCACGCGAACCAATCAACGCCCAGGAAAACACGTCGTATTGGCCCGCCTACGCCTCACTAGATCACGGTTTAGCTTGAAAAAAAACTAACCAAACGTACCATAAAACCCCGTAAAACCCCACAAAACCCGGGCACCCGGGGAGCCTAATCATCGGGTGGCAACGTTTAACTCGACTTATTAGCAAAGTTGTTCAAATAACGTCAACTAGTTTGACATACAGTTCACGCTACACAACCTTAGCATCGGCGTTAGCCACATAGCAGACATCAACACACAACGAGCGACATGTGACGTGTCGCACATGAGCCGTTGGATCGTCTACCTTAGTGCCATGTCTACCTTAGTGCCATGTCTACCTTAGTGCCATGTCTACCTTAGTGCCGTCGGGGAACGCGGACAGCTCCCCTCGACCGGGACTGATCACTTTCTTCTGTATCCCTTCCTCGTACAGCTGGTTCGACACCTCCTCCATCCTTGTTGGAAATTCAAGTCAGTCGCTCGACAGGGGCGCTGACGTCACGGCTGCTCGTCATAGCCCCGGGGGGCGGGTCTCTCTAATAAGTATAAAACACACACACACACACACACACACTATTGTGTATTTAAGTACACTTCCCCAAGAATGGTCAATCTGTATGTAAGTATGCACAAACACCTCTATATGTTTACCAGGACACACAAGTAGGCTACAGTTAAGACACTACAGTGCAGAGTAGTTGTGGGTTTGAACCCCACAGTCCAGTCATAGGCTCCCTTGAGCAAGGCTCCCTAACCCCTACCTGTTCATTAATATGTACTTGGGAAAAAAAATCACTGTTGAATCCAAGTTGCTTTGGATAAAAGCGTCTGCAAAATGACTTAGTAACTGGTGTGTGTGTGTGTGTGATAGATGAGATGTAGTATATAGTCACTTTTTTTTTTTTATTATACAAAAAGTTTATTCATTTTATTTCACATTTTTATGTCATCATTCACATATTTGAAGTCAACACAGCCTCACCAAATATTATCATCACAACGCATGTAAAGTGAAAACATTTTTGAACACTCAAGTGGTTAACAGTAACAAGTGGTCATTATAATGACAGGTTAAAATCTTTACAAACATATTTGGAACAATTCATTTAGTTTTTTTGTTTTTTTTTACAATTAAGACTGGACAAAGTGTGAAAAAACAAAACGTCAGCAACTGAAAACACGATGAGTAAATAATAACAAGATGAAGTGTCGTAACAATAGATCATTTCTCAAAGTAGGGCAGGTAGAAAAACTTGAAGCCCCGTCTCCCGTGGACAGCACAGCTGATGTAGGTCACATGGTAAACTGTTGGCACAAACACAGCTGATGTAGGTCACATGGTAAACTGTTGGCCCAAACACGGAGCCGTTAACGTTTTCCACACAACAAGCATATATCTATCCAAATCTATCCACGTGTGACATCACAAGTGGCAGTGTCCACCCAGATGTATAGTTAATAGACCAACTCCCCCGTGGACTGTACCAACTGGTAGGCTGGAGTCGATCAGAGATCAACCATGACATAGCAGGGGCCCCTAGGAATTGCATTGCTCAATGCTGCAACTGTCAACAGTACGGTTGTAAACATAACTTGGGATGACATCCAAAATAAATATTTACCTCCGGGTATGAAGAGAAGGAATCCGGGCACAAAGAAAATGGCACTTGAAACACCTGCAGAAACAGATCCACGGTTATTGTACAATTACCTGTTTTGAATTGTAGAGACGCATATCGCATATCCAAGTCAAGTCCAGTCCATTGTTTCTGTATCGCCCTTAATCACAGTTGAGAAGGACTAAGCAACAAAGTTCGGACCAGAATGCTCAAAGCCCAGTAACGACACTTTCTCTTGGAGGACTAGCTGTTTGTTTCCTGGTCTTGGGTTCGTTACGTGCTTGTTCTCACCTGCATCTGGGTTTAACTGGATCACAACGCCTGTAAAGATAAGCGCTGAAAGACAAAAGATCAAAGATCACACTAAAATAAATAAATAAAGTAAAATAAAAAGATGTGTATAAAAATTCCTCATCCATCCTTTATCTACAAGAGAAAGAGAGAGAGAGCACATCTCCTCCATGGTTGTACCACTAAAGACACACACACACACACACACACACACACACACACACACACACACACACAGCAGTACGTACCGACTCCAGTGATGAGCAGGAGGAAGGAAGCCAGGACCACTCTGCGGTTCTTCTTGACCAGCGGGTGAGACATCCACCTGCAACACAGCAAATCAAACTTTATTACTTTGTGTTTTTTTTCCGTGCAAAACTGCAATACAAAGTGCTTAACACGTGAAAGAAAAACCACATGTGTGTGCACTAAGCTGTATATAATCTTCACTATAGGAGGGCTTTGATCATGTGATCTGAAGTTCAAGCCTGCCATCTTGGTACTTCTAGAGTCCTAGAACAACAGTTCTAGGATAACCAAGAAACCAGCTGCTGTTATTGTTGTTAAAAGTAGAGCACTAAAGAGTAGAGTACTAAAGAGTAGAGTACTAAAGAGTAGTGTACTAAAGAGTAGAGTCCTAAAGAGTAGAGTACTATAGAGTAGAGTATTAAAGAGTAGAGTATTAAAGAGTAGAGTACTAAAGAGTAGAGTACTAAAGAGTAGAGTATTAAAGAGTAGAGTATTAAAGAGTAGAGTACTAAAGAGTAGAGTACTAAAGAGTAGTGTACTAAAGAGTAGAGTACTAAAGAGTGGAGTATTAAAGAGTAGAGTACTAAAGAGTAGAGTATTAAAGAGTAGAGTACTAAAGAGTAGAGTACTAAAGAGTAGAGTATTAAAGAGTGGAGTAGAGTATTAAAGAGTAGAGTACTAAAGAGTAGAGTATTAAAGAGTAGAGTATTAAAGAATAAAGTACTAAAGAGTGAATTACCCGCAGCAGTGTGCAGACAGGTGGGTGACGGAGCTCAGGGTGCTGAAAGACCACTGGGAGCTACAGTAAGACAGGTTTGCAGGGTCACTGTAGGGAGGGGGGGAGGGAGATAATATGAGCATTATTCATCAATTCTGCGTAGACAGAACAAACTAAAAAGTTAGGATTGAAAGACTGACCTGATTTTGAAGAAGTTGTTGAACGAGGAATGCCCACTGCTTCCCAGAACGTCCTCATTTTCTAGATTCTGAAAGTCAACATATGAGTTGTGATGACACGATAGTTTGGTGTTTTCATGCGTGTGTGAGCAGTGGTGGGTAGTAACACAGGAGTAAAAAAGTACTTTCATGTTCCTTTTTCTAAAACTGTACTTCTACGCTTTACTTGAGTATGTTTTTGAGCCAAGTAATCTACTTTTTACTTCGCTACATTTATACCTTCGTTGCAACGAGTCTGCTCTCGATGTGTGGATTGAGTGTAGGGGGGGTGGTGTGAGGAGCACCTCTACTGCACATGTTAAGTTACCAGCTGCCCGGAAGAAGAA
>OOFB01036256.1:0-10257 GCA_900323305.1 Trachyrincus murrayi
TCTTTATATATATATACTCACTCAATCGTGGGTGCGTTTGCTCCTCCCCCACTTTGAAAAACTGCCCTAAAGCAAACTGCTTTAGGGCAGAAGCCCACTAACACAGAAACATACATTACACACAGACGCATGCATGCATGCACACACACACACACACACACACCCCATGCATTGGAGAATGTAGCCCCATCAGCTTAAAGAATCAGAAGAGAACAAGAAAACAGGAGAAAGAGAGAGAGAGAGAGAGAGAGAGAGAGAGAGAGAGAGAGAGAGAGAGAGAGCAGAGAGAGAGCAGAGAGAGAGAGAGAGGGGGGGGTATGACAGAGACTAATGCTTCTGGGACTCATGTTCCCCTTCTCTTCTCTACCTCCTCTTCCTCCTTCACCCCTATCCAACCCACCCTTTCCTTCATCAGTTCCTCCATCCCCAGCCCCTCTGTCTCTCCTCCCCTCCCAAGAGGAACATTGTTCTGCCATCCTGCAGAATCAGAAAACGATCTTCCCGCATTGTGGCTATTTTCAATGTAACGCTGCAGCAATATTTCGCCTGCTGAAACCATACCACCGAAAACACCTGGAGACACATTCCACGGTGGACTGTGTGTTCAGGTGTTTTTTCCGTGGTCAAATCTCAAAATATATTTGTAAAGATGCCGTGCGCAAATTTGGGTTTTCCTATGAGACACAGAGGAACCCTGACAGGGACTATCCTATTGGATTTTGTAAGCAGCACGCATCTATCAGACAAGGGGAGCCGTCTTGCTGCTCAACGACGGTGCTCACACACTCGGTCCATGTGAGACTCGCCTCCAAAATTAGCACCGCCGAGCCTCTCATCTATAATAGATATGATATCCAGTGGTCCGATCTATATCGGTATTGATCTACAGATCCGATTGCAGGGAGGAGGACAGGAGAGGAGAGCGGAGGAGAGGAAGAATAAAGAAGACAGCTTAGTAAACAAATAAATAAAAAACACTTAATGAGAGATGATGGGAAAACACTGAGAAACAAATGTGAATATTACATCAGTGAGCATGTTTAATGTTTCACGAGTACGTCACTGAACAGGAGAGCCGTCAGACCTAAGGGCCACACCCCTGTCAAAAGTGGTTGGACAATCTGCTTCACCAAAGTTTATGCCTGTTAGCCACTAGACTTTCTCTTAATCTGCTGCTTAGCGACTGATAGAGCATACACACACACACACACACACACACACACACACACACACACCCACGTGCGCGCACACACACATGCAGATACGTACTAGCATGCAAACAGTTGCAAAGCTAATCCGCCATAAACCACCTCCGCATTAGCCCTGACAGACTTAAGACACAACACATGTGTGTGTGTGTGTGTGTGTGTGTGTGTGTGATGTTACTGTAGATGTGTAATTCCAGTGACTAATGCTACCGTCATCCTGTGGGCATTAGCTGAACTGCATCAAGAATCACATGGTCCGATAGTTTAAGGGAAATGCCACAGAAATGTTATCCCTACCTAACCCTTACCAGCGAGAACCCTGACTTATACATTCATAAATATATTCCCTACCTAACCCTTACCAACGAGAACCATTCACGGTTACTTCCAGTTGTGCTCATCTGTTTATCGGGTAATGTGGCTTGTTGCATTGACATTAACAGAACATGCAATTGTAATCGAATAAGTTATGGTTGTTAACATGGTTATTTTGCAATGGTATTAATACACACAAATGGTCCTAACACACACACACCTGGGAGGTGACATTCATTTGAAACCCATGGTAATGTGTGTGCTGTGTATCATCAGACAACAGAAGCACACAGTTCATATATTTTCACATATGATCTGATACAGTAAGTATGAAGAGTTACACCATGTATCTGTTTAAATCTGTGTATGTGTATTTCATTCTGCAATAGTTTATTTTCACCGTATTTCATTGTATTGCTCTGTAAATGTATCGATGTTTTTTAAATGTTTGTGCGCGTGGTATTTATAACTCCCGCCCAGAGGGACTACAGATGACAATTTGCGTGCAGCTATCTCTGCTGCACTACATGTATTGTGCACTGTCCCTGTGAAATAAACGCATAAATACGAATAAATGAAAATTCAACTTGTCTATCGGGTTAAGTTTGGCAACGATTCTGTATTTGCTGCCATTGCTGCGGTACTAATGAAGGATAGGAGCTGGTTGTGCAGGGACGTCCACCACGGCTACTCCTGTTGGTCTCACGCACGGAGAAATTCAGGATTTATGAAGATGCTATTTGTGCTAATGCAGCCAAGGCAGATGCAGTATGAGGACATCGCTAAATACACGGGTTCAGTTAGGTAGCAGTAAAACAAAAGCTGGAAAGAGGAGGTACAGGAAGAACCGCATTGCATTGTACCGCAGTGGTTAAATCGCAGGGTATAGAGGCAGGGTGGGGAAGACCCTATGTCTACCCACAATTCCATACTAACTCGTTTTCTCGCACTCGTTTCAGCTTTACGCATGCACAATTTTATAACTGCTGCATGAGCACAAATTTGACATATATCCCACTGTGCATATAGGCACACTATAACACATACACGCACGCGCACACACGCGCACACACACACACCACAGGCTCTTGACTCCACAGTGTGCCAAGCTGCATTGGGTCGCGCTACAATGGCCATGTGGTTGACATATGGAAAAAAAATGAAAAACCTGATCACACACACACATGCTTACACTCACACACAACAACAACAACAACAATCAGACCAACACACTCACGCACGCACACACACACACACACACACACACACACACATCCTCAATCTCTTTATGCCTCTCTCTCCCCAGGTGGAGGTAATTATGTGGGGGGGGGGGGTTGTGTGTTGGCAGGAAGTGAGTGTGAGGAGAGCAGGAAGAGAAGCTGCTCCACCGCAGGCTATTTTCCATTGTAAACACAAGACGTCACGGGTACACAAAGACACATGGACACACACACACACACACACACACAGCCTCAGCTCAGCGTGGCCAGAAGGGCTACTATTTAGAGGGACTTCAGCCCATGTGGTCTGCAGGAGTGTCACGACGCAGATTACACACACACACACACGCACACACACACACACACACACACACACACACACACACACACACACACACACACACACACACACACACACACACACACACTTGGCCCCGAATAACCTCTCTGTCCCACCAAATGCTAAATTTGGATCCTAAGGGAGAAAAAGATGGACATATGATGGACAAATGGAAAAAATTATGACATTTAAAAGGTTTTATATTTTAGGATCCTGGTGACACTTCCACCAGTTCAATGTCTTTTCTTCCTTTGGCGGCCATGGTGGATGAGTTCAGATGAGTATGACAAACGCACGCATCAGTCAAACCACAACAACAACAACGATTGTTTCCTGTTCCTGTTCCTGTCCTTGGTAATCTCTCGTCGTTTTATTTTTCGCTTCATTTGTTTGTTTAATTTGGATGTTCAGCTAACATTGATACTGAAGTTTTTATTATCACTTACTAGCTGTCGACTGTGTCTGTGTGTGTGTGTGTGTGTGTGTGTGTGCAGTATGTGTCTCATAAATCACCCAACACACATTATAGCACATCGAGGGGTGCTATGGCATCAGCAACGGTCAGCAATTTCAACCTGGTTTCCAAGGTAACGGCCCTCTGGGTTACTCCCTCGTGTGTCGCTACCTGGGCTGACTATGACTCCCTGAGCAAACGTTCTTTTTAATCCTACTTTTGTGTGAACCTCAGATTGTGTGTGCGTGTGTTTGTGTGCGTGTGTGTGTGTGTGTGTGTATTCGTGGGGGTCAAATATGGGCTGTACTCACCCTCTGGTCTGTACTGCGTTACTATGGTAACACTCTGGCCGGCGGACTTTAGCGCCGCGGCTGCCTGTTCGTGTGTTGCGGTGGTCAGGTCCACGCCGTTCACCTACGCACACACATACACACACACACAAACACACACACACACACACACAAGCCATCAGTGCTATCCCATGTCTAGGATCAATAGTAATACAAGTGGCATGAGAAGGTCCCTCACCATTACACTGGATCAATAGGCTTACAGCATCATTAAAGTTTGGTAGAGGTTTGGTTTGTGTAGTTACATTGCCTTGATGTAACTCCAAATACTGGCGAGATATCTTCAATAGTCGCTCCGTATATTAAAACTTGATAATCCGAAATAGTGTTTAGTGGCAAGGTAACTACACAACCCAAACCTCTACCAAACTTTACTTACGCTTTAAACATCAGCAGCCACGTTGTTCTGTATGAGTGGCTCTGGATATTAAAGGGGTACTTTTCAACCTTCTTATCTATCCGCATTAGGGATATAGCGTTAAAAACGCCTGCAGTTGTTGCCGATGCTCTCTGTGTCTCTGAGGCACAGCTCAGCGCAGATGCAAAATCGGGCGGGCCATATTACCCCAACTCCGTCATTAACTGTCAAATGACGGAGTTGGGGTAAGATGACGTCATCCGGCGGACAAAAGTAGCGGGGAGATCTGGGTGCAGGCAATGTTTACCTTTCCTCCATGGAGGAAAGGTAAACATTGTTCATTTGCATATACTACCCAGATTGAAATGACACAAAGCCGGTTGAAAAGCGGCAATGTTCCCCTTTAATACCAGTGTGTGTGTGTGTGTGTGTGTGTGTGTGTGTGTGTGTGTGTGTGTGTGCACGCGCGCGCGTGTGTGTTTATGAAATAGCCTTTGTGTGTCTGACAGAAATCCCATGTTGTTTGTTTGAGTCAACACATACACAGGAAATGTGTGTGACTTAATATGTGTGTGTTTGGTGTCAGTGTGCGTGCTTGTGTGTGTTGCATACAACCGTTTCTATGTACATTGAAAATGGCCATTTTTGCTTGAGTAAACATATACTATACCAGTGTGCGTGTGTTTTACAATAATGTGCACACGTCTGTGTGTCTCAGGGGGGACTAAGTAACAGACCCTATTAAATGTGTTGTAATACATAGCTTAATATAAGCGGTTCAACGACAAACGTTTTGCCTACGGCTGTGTGCTTGGTTGAGATTAAACATGAAACACTGAACAATGCGCTTCCCCGTTTTGATTACCGCTGAAAAATAATGAAACCAACAAACTGCACTTTTCCTTGTGTATGAAAAAGTCAAATTAGTGCCATCTGCTTTCTCCAGTAGAGTAAAATCTGCTTTTAATGTTCAATAACTTCGTAATCACTCACATAATTCCCTTATGTAAATACTAGTACATTCAATAAAACAACATGTGTCTCGTTTTTATCCCTACAATATCTGTTGATTAAGTACGCATGAAAGAAGTCATTATAAGCCACAGCACTGCTATTTGTAGGACAATACGACAGGATTTAGGTGACAATAAGACTTTTCTTATGATAGCAGACTAGCTTAAATCTGGGTGAACGGGGCGTTTCACTTGTTTCGACCAATCATGTTGTTGGAGGCGGGGATCTCTAAGTGCACAGATCCAGGGAACACAAACTCGGCCAGCACTAGTAAGATATTCCCGGTGGGAAGACAAGGTTTTAGATCAACACCGTGTAGACTGGCCACTGTACAAATACACTTAATATTAAATTCCCCTTCTGAAAGCTTCATACACTGGCGCAAACAGGAAACAACAAAACAGGAAACAACGTAACTCCACCCCTTGCCGTTTCTGGTTTCCGGCCCAGGTTCTGTACCCCGCCCCCAGACGTTCTGCTATAACATAGTAGGACTGCCGGATCAGCAGTTCTGCTATAACATAGTAGGACTGCCGGATCAGCAGTTCTGCTATAACATAGCGGGACTGCTGGATCCCAGACTATTGCTTATGTAAAAGAAAGGTGGCGTTTGTTCTTGTCCCGTGTCTCTCCATGTGGGGTGGGGTTAGTGCTCTCACCGACAGAATGCGGTCCCCCTTGCGCAGCTCTCCACACAGGTCGGCCGGCCCCCCCGCCAGGATGAAGGAGATGAAGATCCCTTCTCCATCCTCCCCACCCACGATGTTGAAACCTAGGCCTGTGGAGCCTCGCTGGAGCACCACCCGCCTGGGCTCCCTGGAGAACACACACACACATTCATAAAGATATACATACACATTAAACACACACACACACACACATTCATAAAGATATACATACACATTAAACACACACACACACACACACACATTCATAAAGATATACATACACATTAAACACACACACACACACATTCATAAAGATATACATACACATTAAACACACACACACACACACACACACACACACACACACATTCATAAAGATATACATACACATTAAACACACACACATTTTATAAAGACACACAGGTTCCCAGTCGCCTAGTGTGGACCACCGACCCGATGGCAAGGCAAGTCTGATGGTCAAGACCAGTCGTGTAGTGTGTACTGCCGAAGTCGGCCCTGACTTTAAAAGTCACGCAGTGGGTAGGAGCCTTAAGCAGCAGTGCAAGCACGACTTTGTATATTACAGCGTTTTGATCATTTTAAACAGTGCTGAAATGTAAAAGCTGATCAAATAATAATAAATAAATAAATATATACAACATATCTTAAAAAGGTTCAATTAACTATATCCTTTAGTTACCATAAATCAATTGTTCTTCTATTTAGGTTCATAAGGAGCAGTAGATGAGTGACTGAAGAAAGCTGAACACTGACACTTTTTGTGTATTTTAACTCTATGTTGGCGAAGTTGGTGAATATTCAAATGATTAACTAGAAATGTTATTCCTTGCTTCATAATCAGACATACATGTTGAACTAATGTAATAACTTATGATGAACAAATCTTATTTCAATATTTATAATATGATTGGTAGTGGATTTTTGTCTTGTTTATAGTTGACCAATAAAAATAGCTATAAAGTGTTACTGAAATTAACCTACCACACAAATACAAAAGCACAGCCATTTTTACATTGTCCACCAGATGTCAGTATAACACTGTCTCTGTTTAGCTGGTGATCATTACTCTCCACCTGAAATAATTTTTACAAATGCAACACATTTGGACAGAAACGACCAAACCTGTCTAAGCTCTAACCACAACTCATATTAATCGCTATCATTGTTGTTCATTACCAGGCTTCTGTTCTGAATCCAAGCAATAAATCATGCAACTGACTTGGCAAAACATTGTAAAAATTAAGAGTTCAAATGGGTCGTTTTGAGAGTGGATTATATTGAAAGAACATAAGTCTTCTGCAATTCATAAACATCAACCACTGTCACAGTTCCTGCTGCTGTACCTTACTCCGCCACTAGATGTCTCCCGTTGTCTTTCACTTTAGTTAACGACTCACATAATTAGCAAGAAACCCTTTTCACAGAGGTGTCATCGTAGGACAAACAGGTGTCATAACACTAATTATGGGTCTGCTTTCTTTATGTACCAGGACACGCGTAGCAGACTAAATTAGTGAAGATAAGTTATGAGTGACACCTGTGTTTGTCCTACGATGACACTTCTGTGAAAAGGGTCTAATAGTATTCATTTAACATCACCTTCTTTTCTCTGTGTCAGAGACATGGTGGAAGTTATTGAAAGTTACCTCCAGTGCTTTGTATATATATATATATAACAATTTTCAGTGATTTAGCTTTCTTTGCTGACAAAAAACAACTGTTATTGCAAAGTTTGGCCTGTCTGACCATCTTGTGTTAATATCTGTTAATGTGTCCACACACTACAGATCAGTAGTCAAGTCACCTGAATGAAATCATGGTAGTAATAAATAATATATGAATTAATACAATTTTCAACCAAAGATGAAATTATAAAGGTACTAGTTTTCGATTTAAGCAGTGAAACAGAAACAGTACAGGACACAAAGAGAAAGCAGAGAGTGAACTGAAGGGGGAAAAAACAAGGGAAAGAGAGACAGATAACAACCGATGACAGGGTTATGACGGAAGAAGTCATATTTTGGTAACCACGGTGACACCAGTCGAATGATGACAGTTGCGATGGGCTGTAATCCCTCCATTAAACTGGATTAATGGAGGGACAGTAAAGACAGGAGAGCAGCGGTGTCTGTATGTTTGTGTGTGTGTGTGTGTGTGTCTATGTGTGTCAAAGAGAGCACAAGTGTGTGTGTTTGTGTGTGTGCGTGTGTGTGCGCACGCATGTGTGTGCGTGCATGTGTGAGTGTGACCTGAACCAATAGCACCAGATGACACTGTCTTGGTGCCATCTGCCTTCATGTCACCCTAACACACAGACACACACACACACACACACACACACACACCCACGCACACACATGCACACACACACACACACATGCACATTTATGGACATGCACAATCAGTAAATGGAGAGAGAGGCCAATGGCTGCGTGAAGAACCTGTATTCTATAGTCTGTAGCAGATGAGCTGCATCCTGACCCCTCCGTGAACCGGCCAGGACGGGGTAAACTCTTGCTTGTTTACACAGAAGTTCCAAGTGATTCATTAATTGCATTAGTGGTTCTTATCCCACGTTGTGGTTCCAATTACATTTCCCAGGGGAAAACTTGGTTAAAGCAGTGAATTGCTCTGTTGGCTCTGAGTGAAGAGCAGAGTCTAAGCCTACAAGATCAACCATTATTTCATGATAAACTAATGGTCAACTTTTGCTATGTTATATAATACAATGCATATATCCTTGCACCTGTGTGTGTGTGTCTGTGTGTGTAAGAGAGAGCCCTCACCTGGTGACATCATCATCCCCCATCATGCCCCTGGGCAGCGGTGAGTATCTGGGCGTGGTCAATGGGGCGGGACTCACAGATTGGCTGCCCCCCATGTAGGAGGGACTGATGTGGTTGTCTTGGTGAGGAGAGTATGCTGGAAGAACAACAGACAGACAAATCAGAAGGCAAATGACTACAACACAATACAACAGGACCTCCACAAGGCTATGATTTGTTGTTTAATTAAAAAAAATGCAGGGGCTGAACAATCTAACTCGTACATATGTCAATGTACATATGAGAAAATGTCAGCTATCGGGCTGATGTAATAATTTAGCTAATTACATCAGCACGTTGCTCACCACTGTTTCACCGCATGGCCCTGGCGTCAAGCTCTGACCGAGGTTATAAAAATGACAGCACGTTCCAATTGAGACGGCTGGAGTGAGAGCCAATGCTCTCCTGATACTCGAGACCTTAACCCTCCCTCTGTCCCTACCCTCACAGTCACTGCACCCCCTCCCTCTCACCACTCTCCTCCGCCCGTCAGGCCCAGCCCTGCCGGTCACGGAGACAGGCTGGGGCATTGCTAAATGTCTGTCCGCCACGCCGCCTTCCCATCAACCTTGACGACGACACTATTTATTGTGGTGTCATGGTGTATCGGCCCTCTCCCCGCTCTGTGAGACACCACCTCCTTCACCAGTGACAAGGGCGGTGGATACTGCTGCCGTCTGATCGCAGGAGGCTTTGTGTGACCAGGGCTGCATAGGAGGAGTGTCCATGTGCAGGAACACATGTTCTGCTGTACTGTGTTGTTTGACGAAGTTTATGTGCGTAAGCGTACCCTGTGTATTGTTTCTGGTGCGTGAGTGTGTGTGTGTGTGTGTGTGTGTGTGTCGTATGTGTGTGTGTGTGTGTGTGTGTGTGTGTGTGCGTGTTCATTATTCACAGTCATGTTAGATAAATGGTTGTGATTGGCCCGACCCGGGCCAGGTCGGCTGGGAATCTGTCTGAACGGGAGGGGGGGTGTGAAATACGGGGGGTCTTGGGGGGGTCCGAGACCCCTTGATTGACTCTTGAGACCCCCTGAATGCCTCAACAGCTAAATTTTGGAGGGTCTCTGGAAAAATCTTGAAAAAATTATTTGTCACTTGCAATTGTCAATTGTCAAAAATGTCTTTTAAAAGCTTACTATGTCCAGTATGAATTATTCAAATTGCAAAGTATGCCATAATATGAATCCCATAATATCAATGAATAATCATCTTTATAATCGTGATCTCAATCTTGACCCAAATAATGGTGATAAATGTTTTTGCCAGGATCGACCAGCTCTAATGGACTCTGTGTGAAGTTGGGCAAAGAAAAATAAAGTGGTTCTGTTCTACTAGTGTGCACACACACATACACACACACACACACACACACACACACACACACACACACACATCCTCCCCATTATGGCTTCCAAATGACTCCCAAGGGTGCAGGTGTGGTGGTGGGTAATAGCTAAAGGTAGCGCTTTAAGGCTTGATGAT
>OOFB01036259.1:11408-24565 GCA_900323305.1 Trachyrincus murrayi
CCCCCCCCCCCATACACAAACACAAGCACGCATACGGACATAAACATGCATGCGCAAATGCAGACATAAGCATGCCCTTTTGTCCAAAGTAGCACTCTAAAATGAAATGATGGTTCAAATTCAAGGCATGTGTTCATTGACAGTCTGGAATATGCTTGATTTGATTAGCCCCGCTGAACAGAGTGTTGTGTCTTCCACCGTCATATGACCGTATACGTATCGATAGTCTGAACAAACCTCCAGTGTAGTAAGTACCCAGAATCAAAAGTGCCCTGAAGAGGAAACATGAACTATTGCTCACACTAATGGTTTAATATGGGCCTTAATGAGCTGTGTTCAATATTTTACAGAAACATGTTGGATTTAGGATGGCTGAATGTTATTTTTATATTGATACACGTATGTGCAATCACATGCATGCATATGTGACATGTTTGTCCGTGCACACATCCATGCATGTGTGCACGCGCTGTGTGTTGTCTTGGTATCTACGAAGCAGGCCAAAACTTGAACTTGACTATTTGGAATTCATCCATACCTGGAGCATGTTATAAAATATCCTCCTAATTCTCAATTCCATATCCTCTCTCTCGTTCCCCCTTCTCTCTCTCCATTCCTCTCTCACTCTCTCGCCTAAACACTCTGAAGTAGGAAATGTGTCGATGTAGTTATTTTGACAATGGCGGTAATCTAGGCCATCAGCAGGTTGGCCCCCCACCTGCCCGCTGTCTGGTTATCTCTATGGAAGCAGGAGCCACATATAACCAAGCCTTGGGACCTGGGCTGCAGGGGTAGTTTGGGATGCAGGGAGTTGGATCTATATGAGAGAGCGCCAGGGGAAGAAATGCTAAAGAGGGAGGAGGCACAGTTGTGGGAGGAGTTGGGGTGGGGTGGGGTTGGGCTGGGTGTGGAACATCCTGGCACGAAAAATGTCTAATGCACCATTTCAACACAAGTGTCTGATTCAATAGCCAAGTCCACAAAGCCAATCCTCCCTGCAATTCCATCAACTGTGAAATACAAAATGACAGTTCCCTTGGATTGAAAAGATACTGACGCCGAGGACTTGGTTGAAGGACGGGGAAGGCTCTAGTGGCGGGCCAGGTAGGCCTGCTTAGTGGTGGCATCTTTGGGGAAGCAAGTGTTTGTGTAAGCGAAGCCTGATCATAACCTCATTAACCCAGGGCCGGGGGTGCCTGCTGGTGTGCTGAACTACACACAGGCACACACAAAAGCATGAGGCTCCAGTGCAGTGTCAGAAAGACAAGCTTTATTTCTACTCAAATCCACCATGTCATTAAGTTACTGGGTGCTGGAAGGCGGCCAATCACATGCAAACAGCTGTTCCACGCTGCTGCACACCGTTACCTGTCATGGCCTCTCTTCATCTCCTCTCTTTTTCATCTTGCTCTTTTCTATTTCTCTTTATCTTTCAACCCCCATCCCTGATGCACACACACACACCCGCCTCCACACACGCACACACAATATCTTACACACACACACACACACACACACACACACAGAGGTGCATGTACGCCCGCAAACAAACGTATCAAGGTATATATTCGCACGGCTGCAAGCTGTTTGTCGTGACACTGAATCTACAGTGGACTTGCTGCAAGAGAATTCACAAAGTGTCTGGCACCCATGTCAGCCATTACTAACTAGGTGACACTAAAGTCAAAATATCTTCTTGGAGAGGGCCTGAAAACAATGACAGGCATTTTGACTATGCCAATGCTTAAGTGCAATAGTGTCGGATAAAGTGAAAAGAAATGGGTAATTGAGCATCAGTCTTTCTGCCCCGTGTTTGTTACAAGAGGCGGTCTAACGTGGTGTTGGGGCTGAACAGGGCTTTCATGCTGCAAATACATTATGTGTAATTTCCTCTGCCTCAAATAACAAGAAGAAAAGTCCATTTACTGAGCATCTGGGCAGGGGGGGGGGGGGACGGAGAGAAAGAGCGAATTGAATGTTTTCCTTCATGGTGGAGACCATTCAGGTGCTTAACGGTAAGGCACACAACCGACCTATCAATTCTCTCAGATTCTTGCACACATATTCTTCTCTCAAGAAAATAAAGAATAAGATCATATGATAGCCATTTCATTTTGGTCTTAAATCGCATTGTATGACATCTCTTCATTTCACTTATTTTAAAAGTAATAATAATCGTATAAAGGATATTTAATTATTTCTACTAGGGCTGAACGAGATGGTAAAACAATCTCATTGCGATTATTTGGATAGATATTGTCATTACGATATGATTCACTATTAGTGTATAGTGGGAATGATCATATTTGCATCACAATTTTCAAAACTATCATGATGTGACATTTGTTGGGGTCTGTACCAAACAAACATTTCTTCCTACATCTGGAGAAAAACAATGAGTAGGCCAGGGCATCTCTGCAACACTGCAATACTTAATTTTACATTTACGCTTATCAAAAAATTGCAGCTCCTTTGTTTGTTTGTTTGTTTGTTTGTTTGTGTCCTTCCTTCTTTGTGTCCGTGTCCGCTTGCGTGCGTTCCAGTGAGTTTAGGTGTATGCAACGAGCCTAGTCTCTCTACTCCAGGTAATGTGTTTATTTTACAGAAGCCATCTTCTAGTTTACTGGGTGATGGTGTTCCTCCCTCTTATCGCCTGGTCCTCGGGGGGCACTTTAGCCTCTCAAATCCTGTTCACCACATACTGCTTTTTAGAATCTGTGAAATGAGTGCCAGAGAAGCGTGGCCACAATGTCTGCCTGTGTTGCCACCGGACTCCAATGGGCTCTGTGCTTTTTTTGTCCAGGGAAATGCATAAATGGACGTTTTTAACACCTCAAAAGGAGGCAGGGCCTTTGTGTGGCCACACTAGAGCCGGCTGCCAGTCTCCTGAGGAGGCCGACATGCTGAGTGCTGGGGGACAAAGAGCTGGAGGAGCAGGAGCAGAGAGGGCATGGCTCTGTGTTGGGCAGCAGCAGCAGCAGCACCACACAGAAACACACATGTGTGCACCCACACACACAAGTGCATAGAAACGCACATACGCTTTCTGGGGGAAGAGTTTAAACATACATAGAGAGAGAGAAAAAATGTAACGCTAATGGTAAAGTCAAACCATATCAATTGTCTACATACGCAACATACGCCCAAAAGTAAGGTAGCATATGATGCACTAAAAAGCAACAATTTATAATATATAAATAAATATATATATATATATATAGTTGTGCAGGAAGAAAAAGAAGAAAAAGTCACAAAAGGGCAATGAAAGGAACACTATAAATGCTAAATTTAAATATAATGAGTCTTATTCTATTACCAACTATGAAATACAGTTGTTGTAAATACATTCATGCATAATCGAACCTCAAACACACTCAATAGACATGAGACATCGGCCAGTGCAACAAACTCTGCCATTTCTGACTTATTGCTCCACAGTTTGAAAATAATTTCCTCATTTCCATGCCAGTTTATTCCTTATTTTAAATTCCTTTCTTTTTCCCATGGACAATTCAACAGCCAGCCATTTACAATCAGTGTTTATGCAGTTTAGAGGCCTACAATAAGCATTTAAATGCAAATATCTGTGGCTTGTACAAAAGAGTTACAACTTAGTCTGTAGCGAGATAATCAACCTGCAATAGTCTCCTGCCTAAGTGGTTTCCAGTGACAGGGCCTTGCAGCATCTGTATTCAAATGATCTCCCTGGTTCAGTCACAACATAGCGTCTGTATGTTTTCCTGCAGTAGGGATCTAAAAATCAATCCCATGGTGAATTAAACAAGAAAGGAAACAACTGATCCATATATGATCAGGTTAGAACAAGACATTGGTCTCTGAAAATTATCTACTATTCTCGTTTAAAAGGAACAAAAACACATTTGTTGGTGAAAAGTAGAAGTTATCCTGCTGACACTGGATCGTACCAGTTATATGGGCATAACAACAGGATAGGACACCGTTTAAAAGAAGACGTGCAGTAAACGTATTGCTCGTCTTTGTTCTTGTCTCAGTCAGGGTGAGACAGGGATATATTATATATATTTTATTTCCATTGAAATCCCCCAAGAGCTGACCTCTTTGGCCTGTGTGACAGTAACAACGTCCTTGTGGAGCAAAGCTCATTAGAATCCAGCTCCTATTGCAGTGATGCTAGTTTAACTGTGCTAAATGGCATGACCAAGACAAACAGAAGAACAGAAGTCCTCCATTTGTTTTAGCTCAATGACTCACATATTGAGAAACAACCAAAGGTCAAATAAACAGAATAACATAACAGACGCACATAGGGCCATTGTGTAGATCGGATGGTGATTGGTGCATATGCTCTGCCCTGGCTACCGTGGCACTTTGAGGTTTGTTTTTCACAATTAACATTGGAACCGGTGCCTTTGTTTGCGTTTGTATTTACAGGTCCAAAGATCGTTTGTCTTTTATGAAACCTGACGTTTTTCCAACCAATTCCATTCAAGTCCTTTTAGGAGGAGGGTAAAATGATCGGTTTGAGAATATTTCTGCCTTCTTAATCTTCTAAAGAGGGAAGTGATTTAAAGGGAGGACACAAATCTCCTGTGACATGGCAGGCAACTGTAGGCCACCCCCCCCCCCCCCCCCCCCCCCCCCCCCCCCCCCCCCCCCCCCCCCCCCCCCCCCCCCCCCCCCCCCCCCCCCCCCCCCCCCCCCCCCCCCCCCCCCCCCCCTCTCCCCCCTTCCCCCCCCCCGCCTCACCCTCCAACCCACCCACCCCCCCACACACACACACACACACACACACACATACACACACACAGATCAGCATTTCCCTCTCCTCTGATTTCCCACACCCCCTCCTTGTCCTGCAGGCCTGGGAGAGCGGGGAGAGCGGGGAGAGGCAGAGACAAGGGTCTGAGAGCAGGGGTCTGGTCGGTCCCTTCAGAGGAAACAAATGTGGTGTTTCAGTCACTGATCACTGGTGTAATTGAGTCTAACACTCTTTTTCTCTGGGTTGAAATAAAGAGCCTTTGAAACGAGAAGGTCAATTTACCTCCACGGTCAGGCAATAAATAAGTCAAACAAGGTAAGGGGCTCCTGCCAGCATATTTCACTGGTAAATTCAATTAGTGGCAGAACTGGAGATGTTTGGTTTTCTATTGGACTCCCATCCTCCCATCCTCCCTGTTCAGAACGTTGCACAAGAGGGTTGGCTGGCCGTGTCAAGGCAGACTGAGCAACCCTAGATCCCACCTGGAAGAGGGGGACTGGGGACACCCCCCCACCACCACCACTCAATTAGGGACACAGAATTGGAAATGTTCCAGTGAGTGTACAGCCTAGACATGCATCTTAGGTACCGCATTAGTATCAATGTTTTGATACCACTTACTACCGCTAACTGATCAAGTCCAACCCTAATATTTTAATGTTATCAAGATGCCCACATTGAATTTGCACATAATCTAATTCAGCCAAAGCAAATACCTTGGGGAGAAGTGTTGGTAGAGCACTCAGAGACTTCTATGCACAGACATATAAATATGTCTGGAGGTTTTCTATGCCCTTATGCATGGTGTCCTATAGAGCCATTGTGCATTGATTCTGGTTCATGGAAAGGAAATGGGCGTGAACCAAAGCTGTAGCCTGGGCCGGGTGCACAGAAGGTGGTCACAAAATGCATGGGACAGGAGGGAGAGAGAGACAGAGAGAGAGAGAGAGAGCGAGAGAGAGACATGCTCTGAAACCAACTTGTTACAATGTGGCCTTTGTGACATAATGCAGTCTGCGCGGCAGATTTTTTGGAAAATAATCCAACATTTCCTTGTATGCATATCCAGCAATAACATCTGACATCACATCTCTTACTATATATTCCATGGTCCCTGGGCACATTTTACATGTAGTGGAGGGTGGCAGGGGAGAGGAGGGGGTAAAGAAAACATAGTGAAACTGTTATAATATTCCGCTCATGCCACAGTGGAAGCCAATTACACCGTGGCACAGGCTACGGTAAAGAAGAAAAACCTAGCAAGCTAGCGCCACGGTGTGCGGCATTAGCGCACACTTTAGCATAATAATAATACAAACCAGGTACTTCAAACAAACTGCTCTTGCGTACATCTGCTCTGTATCTGTATCTACTGTATGTGTTATTTTGTTGGCTGCTGTGTGAAAAGCTAAACATTAGCCGCGGCGATAAGGGTGTTGAATGTGTTTTAAACAAACAGGCCCAGCTGCTGTAGCAGGGCCCCCTGAAGCAGAACAAAGAATAAGAGGAGCGGAAGAAGCATCTCTGGGTATCTGTAACAGAGTGACGGCCAAACTGCTACATGCGGTTGGTGTTCACGTTATTGAAAGCACAACAGGTGGGTCCTGTGACACACTAGACATTCTTGCAGCCAGCGAAACACATGCTTCCCATTATTTTAGGAGGAAAACTGTCAACGCTCCAAGGGAAAGGGTGAGGGCCCTCACTGACCGCAGACATTCACCACACACTGAAATCTATCAAGTATTACACATGGATATGCATCGAAATACAACGTGTGCTTTCGACAATGCATTACGAGCAAAAAATGATGCGTTTGTTTAACAAATTAAGACGTTGGAACGGGGCGAGTGTAGAGGTGAGAGACGACGCTATAAGTTCACTCAGAAAGACAAATTATATTTTAATGATATTTTGTCACCCTGGTCCTGCACTTGATCTCACTGAGCCGCCATGTTCACTTACCAGCGCAGCGCAGTGATCAGCATGGTGCTGAACATTTATCCAGTCGAAGAAAGGAAAAGTTAATTATTTAATGGATTCATCATTTAGAGACATGTTCTGTTAAATGTGTAACTATGTACAGCACACATAGCCGCGACAGAAAATAATTTATGCTACAATTAACGGAGTATAAAGTATAAAATACAAGCAAACGTATACTCTTACACTCACACAGTGATTGTGTTAGAATCCAACGGCATGACAATAATTCAGAAATAATAGGAAAGATGAAAAAGCCGTTACTTCTTATGTGTTTGTGCAGTGAGCGAAAGCATGTACACGTGTGGGTTTATGAGTGCATGTTGAGCGCATGCATGTGTCCACAAAGCCATGCGTGTGCATGTGTCCACAAAGCCATGCGTGTGCATGTGCTCAGAAACAGCTCCCCTTAAGGTGGTTCAGACAAGCGGTGGCCTAACAGTAAAATGCTGAAATTGAAAAAAATGGCTTTTTTCTGAATAGCCTTGAGATAAACAGTCTCCAGTGAGAAGGTTTAAGGTTATTATAAATACCTCTCAGAGCGCAGAAGCGTACTGTACAAATCAAAGGGAGTAATAGGCAGGTATAGCAGTGTCATTTTAAGAGGGAAGTCAGATGTGAAATTGTAAAATCGCAAAGCCCTTCTGACTATCTCCTGACCCCATAACACTCACACAAAATGATTTCTAAATGGCGATGACTATCGCGTGCTTGAAACCTGATACGTTTAGTATGGTGAGAAGAAAAGAAAAGACCAATACTCATTTACACATAGAAAAAAAGCTAATAAGATAAGGCCCATTTATCCATTGGTTTAAACATGCGTTACAGCTCATCAGAAGGTGTGATTCTTTGCAAGAGCTGCCCAAAGTAAACCGGATTTAGCTGCACGCTTCATGTGTTTTTCCTGCTCAATTGGCTGTGAATGCCTAACGCATTACTCTTGCATGCCAAACTGATACCCTACAAAAACAAGAGACACGTTGGGAACATCGATATGTATCAATATCAATACGTAGTTTCTATTCGGATGCTCTGTTTGTTTTTTGTAATCAATGTTGGCTGTGAATCATTGAATTAG
This sequence comes from Trachyrincus murrayi, assembly GCA_900323305.1. Classification (NCBI taxonomy): domain Eukaryota; kingdom Metazoa; phylum Chordata; class Actinopteri; order Gadiformes; family Macrouridae; genus Trachyrincus; species Trachyrincus murrayi. The sequence continues at coordinate 19,214 of OOFB01036259.1, forward strand.
GAGACAGATTACACAAGAAAAATGTATTAAATTGTAAAGCCAATCAGGTGAAATTCTTTACAAATGATATTATGACATTTCTTCGGCAGTCGAATAATCAGCCACAATAATCTTGTTCCATGTACACATAGACATCCATCCATATACACATGCTTTATCTCACACTGAAACCATCTCTCCCTCTCTCTCTCCCTCTCTCGCTCTCCACACGCACACACACACACACACACACACACACACACACACACAGACATGCGGTTCTGCTTGTCTCTTCTCTGAATATTCATCCCATTTTTCCCCATCATCCGCAGCCCTACTAATCACAGTCACTTCCCCTTTAATCACAGGGCTCTAATTAGGTCCTAATAAACCATTTTGCCATCCTCTCTGAGCGCCTCAGTGTCACTCACACATCAAACCATGAAATGCTCATCAGCCTCAAAGGGAAACCGCCTCCAGTGGTACTGATAGGGATACTGCAGGAACACCCTCTTACGCTAATTGAAATTATCGAAAAGCTCCTCGCACACACGTAACACTTGGCCATGCCTGAAACCATTGCTTGAGGGAAAAAAAAAACGGAGGACGACTATTCCAGAACTGAGGCTCTACTGGTCTCTGTGATGTTGTGTAATTGTTTAAACCTGAGTGGATATGGCACCGGGCCTTACGCATGCCGGTTCTGCCAAAAGAAGAAGAAAAAAAAATAGAAAAAACAGGAGGCTGCTCCCTCCTCCATATGTTTTCTCCTCCGTTTCTTCCATTCTAATTCAGTCGAGCAACGCGGGCTCCGAGGAAAGCCTCAGTGGTCGCATGTTCCTCCTGGAGCTCCAGTGTTGGGGATGAGGATCACTGACCACAAGTTGATAATGATGACTGTTTAATTAGAAGCCTTTCTCTGGGCCACGGCCCAGCCTCCTCCACCCTGCACATGGTGACCAGTACATTTAGCTCTGCTGAGGACGAGGAGGGACAGCGCACCACCCAGCTCCACCCTTTAACCAGCAGCATAAAGCCTTCGCTCCTTGCTGCCACCAAACCGCAACCATAGGCCTCCTCCTGCGTATATATACGCACACCACTCTTTTACACACATGTGTTTCAGTGCGCTGGTAACTGTGTAAGTGTATCTTTGTCTAGCGCATGTTGAATTTGTATTGATTGTAAAAACGATATGAAGACATATCCAAATCCCGTGAAAACATTATGATCTTAAACATTGATGTCTTTATAGGATTATTAAATCCACTATGTCTTCAAGATGTCTGGGGATTTAAAACTGTGCCAGGATTTCTTTTAGATGTTTTTGTTTCTTGACTGCAGTGCAATGGATCTCGTCTCTTCAGCTATCAGGGCAGCTGTCCTTTAACAGCACAGGTCACTCTGCCAATCATACCTCCTCACAGGGGTGTGTGTGTGTGTGTGAGGGAGAGAGAGAGAGAGAGAGAGAGAGAGAGAGAGAGAGAGAGAGAGAGAGAGAGAGAGAGAGAGAGAGAGAGTGTGTGTGTGTGTGTGTGTGTGTGTGTGTGTGTGTGTGTGTGCATATGGTTATCATGTGGTGGGTGGCGTGTGCCAGGGTGGCTGTCCCGTAGAATTGTCAAAGAGGCTCATGGGAGATCTCTGACGGAGCCAAACCACAAGCCCTCTCTATCATTTCAGCCGTTCGCCTTTTTTGGGCCCATTCAAAAAAGAAAATACTGTCGACCACACGCTTTTTGTGTTTATTTTTCTCTCTCTTTGTTGCTGATGTTGTTGATTATGTGCAATTCGCATAAAAAATATATATTTGTTTACAAACGATAAGACGAGCATAATTTATTGTTTGCTCCCGAGTTCAAGTGAAAAGTAAAAATAAAAGCGCATATAACATCCCCTGCAGCATATGTCCTCACTTCAGAGTTTACTGAGGGAAATGTGCTCATATATACATGTATATATACATCATGTATCAGATTCAAATGTCGCTACACCAAAGCTCCCTTAAAACCACCACTCCTCTCTCTAAGATACAGAGGAGCAAAGAAAAACATGACACTAACTTGATTCTGCTAAATAAATTATTTACAACGACGTGAAGCTATTTAACAAATCCAAGTGATGTTGTGTGTATAATATATACATATTGTATTTATGGAAATACCTGGTTTTGGTTAACTTCATCAGAGTTCTAACCACACGATGCTTTTGCTCACTTTGATTTATTTGGCAAAGCCCATTTTCCACACAAAAACTGTTGAGAATCTAATTTCTGGCTGAACACAACCTTTCATTTCCATTTAATTTCCCTGCCTGATGCAGACGTCACAGCAGCTGTTCCATAATGCAAGCAGATGAACTGTCCCGTTTCCATTGCACTGGGCTAATGCTAAATATGTAGCGGTTAGCATACTGGAAGAATTTAAAAAAAAATAAAGAAATAAGTAATGCTACTTCTATGCTAATGCTAATTCTAAATGTGACAATCCAGTGATAGTGTCAAATGTCTGGTGCAACCTTTCCCGCCATGGATTTAAGTGAAGCATTATGTTAGAAGCTTCACTGAACCCATGTTTCTATGATAATGATGTCAAGACATTCAAAAAGCCTTCCAAGCAACACCAAAACGACACCAAAATTGCATGCATGTATTTCCTGATCCTGCATGCATACACACCAACATGTAGACTCCTAACACTCAATGTTAGAACACACACACACACACACACACACACAAACACACACACATTGCAAACACACACACTTAGTTGCCATATCTAATCTGCTAAAAGTAATTTGCCAACCAAGCGGCTCCCGGCATGCTTCCGGCTGGACGGAGAGGTGAGGAGGAGCCCAGATTGGCTGGCGGAGTCACAGCCACGGAACATATTTTACATCTCATGTCAGATCAGGCTGGCAGATACCAGGCGAGCTGTCAGCCTCTACCAACTGGCTAATGTCTAATTGTTGGGCGTCCCGGTGAACGGGGACGTATGAAAGGGTGCTGGGAAATGGCTCTGCTGTGCTCTGGAATTCACACAGGCACCGTGAAGAATTTCTGCTTCAATAACACATTGAAGCGCTGAATTTATATCATATTTGCAGCCGACCTTTGAAGCCGCTTGGTTAAGCGGCTTGCGACCGTCTGCGTTACAAAATAAGATAAAAATGAGTGGTATTAACTGTAACTTGATAATTGCTCATTTTAAGCAAATGGAAATGCCCTCCATATTACTCTATGACTATGTGTTGCTATCACGTTGTTGTGTATGTCGTATACAAGTAATACACGTTGTATTACATGTGTGATGGCTAGAGATCACTCGCACTTTACTGCCAATGTGAATTCAAACGTGATATTTCATGGAATCCCTTTGTGCTTCGCTCCAAGCCGGCTGGCCCATGGGAAGGTCTGATCCAATAACAATTGGGGGGATCACAAGGAAAGGGTTGTTCTGCTGCCTTTTGTGTGAGGGGAGCAAAATGGCCCACATTACACTAATCTCTTTTCCCTGGTTTGCTTACAAGACACAGAGTCAGATCTTCTGAGCTTCTCCAACTCTAGGAGGACGAGATCACAAAGGGCCGTCCTACAATCCAATAAGGAGCCGTTGACCTCTGTGTCTGCCGTTGTAATTTGGTTAGTTGACAACAAGGTCGCTTAGAGAGAAATACATGTAATGTGCATCGGGAAAATGTGCACTTTCCCATCGGTTAGTGGTTAAGTGAGGAGGTGTGGGTAGATAAATAGTCAAACTGGGAAAATATTAACACAGTTTTTGATCAAGTTGAGGTTAAGAAAAATGGATGGCCACGTATACTTTCTGTCGTTGAAATGGGTTTGGATAGAGTTGTAAATGGTATGCAAATGAGAATATTCTAGTGGTACGTGTGTGTCTACGGTAACTGGTATGTGTAGCCAAATCTGTGTGTGTGTGTGTGTGTGTGTGTGTGTGTGTGAAAGTGTCTGCGTGCGTGCCTGCGTATGTGTGTGTGTGTGTGTGTGTGTGTGTGTGTGAACATGTGAAAGAACTCAAAAATCCACCACATTTTAATTACTGCCCGGCTGCACTCTGAGGTCCTTTGATATGGAAATAGGGTAACTATCTTCACACGGGCATGGTACAAATCTTCACTTGATTCATAAAAAACAATGAGCTCCACTAATTCATCCACCTGATTACAGTCACAGACCTGTGTCAAACACACGCGGCCACCAAGACCCTTCCAATTAATTCTACATATTAATGTGTGATCTCAGAAGAGAGAGAAAGAAAAATAATTCAATAGAGGCTATTTACCATATCCAGGACTGTTGCATTTTGAAGTCCAACTTAATTATGCACAACTATGCTATGGACTAAAGAAAATGACCAATTATTTTGAGAAAAACATATTAAGTGGGAGAGTGAATGGTACAGATCAAAATGGGCCACTTATGGTTACGTGTGCAATTATAATGTTTCACTGAAGAAAGGCATATTCAAATGTGTGTGTGTTTTTTCTTCTAATGACTTAATGCCATGATACTGTTAAAACAGACAGAAGGAGTAAAACAATTCTGTTATTTGCCCCTCATATAAAACATACGGAACCGTTCCCTAATCCTTCACAGTAGATTAACCCAAGGAAAAAAAATGATGGAAGGAAAATTGTTAAATATTAAATGTGCCTTTGAATCAAATGGCATCAAATGAAACACTCAAAGCATAACTAAATGTATGGTGTGTATACGGTACTCATGCAAACCCAGATAATCCTCATATCTAATTAATTACTTCATGTCCCTGACGGAGGCTGGGTGGAGGCTACTAGAACGGGAACAGAGCGGAGGCAGAGTGGAGGTGCGCTGGATGTCCCATTGTCTGACACTGACGCCTGACTGAGACTTTCAATCGATACTTCTAAATATTCTCATGTATTGAGATGTATTTACTCCCTGACAAGATGCCTGCATTCAAGGGAGCAGGAAAGGGTTTTTATTTCACACGAGGTTCTCCTTAAAGACTGTGTGTGTGTGTGTGTGTGTGTGTGTGTGTGTGTGTGTGTGAAGCGGCATTCTTGCCTCCGCGATATGACGCATGTCCAAGTGAAGCCGGATACCAAGGGGGGAATGTAAATAGGAGGGATCGGAGAGAGCTTTATTGATCCTTTTGGGATTTGATTTGCGACGGCAGGAGAACTTAGAGGACGGTCCAACTGCATGTCTGCTCTGACTTGGTGCCAACACACACACACACACACACACACACACCCACACACACTGTGTGTTAGAGGACATGCGCTGTCAGGTACAGAGTCCATGTCATAGAGAATGTCATCACCTATGATACTCTATGATGTTTTGATATGATGACACTTCTTCTCCAGGAAGCA
>OOFB01036260.1:3191-14844 GCA_900323305.1 Trachyrincus murrayi
TTTAATTCCAATCACTTGCATGACTGGCCACATCGACAGGTTTCCCTTCAGGACACATACATACACGGAAAGTGCACACACACACACACACACACACACACACACACACACACACACACACACACACACACACACACACGTTCAAAAGATCAATTAAAACCATTAAAGCTCTCAGCGGCCTGTTCCATTTGCTTTCGGGTATATGTATTTTTATTCCGTGTCATCTAACGACCCCATTGCATCAATCCCACATTGTATTATTTTGTATTTTTTTCTGGTCGCTGTCCTCCATCATGGGTCAATCGATGCACATTTTTGAAGTCTAAATGCGTCCCGACTGCTTTAGATGGCCAGTTGGGGAAAGATGAACCATTACTTTTGGGGATAAATCGGACGACTTGAGGACAATGACAATTTCAATAGAAATGAATCTGGCTAGAGCACATCTCAGCGACTTTGATATATGGAGATTTCACTCCTAATAGACTCTGTACGCGGATATGTGAAAATAACTTGGGGAGATGCATCTATGGCACATAGGGGGAGGGATACAAGTCAAGTTTAATATGACACAATACAGCACAGTACATTCATATGATATGTAGTTATGGTCTACAGTTATTATGATCCTTATATTTCATTACCTAGTGGGGGTGAATGAATATGTATGCACACAGGTACATAATAGAGGGAGGAAGACAATTAAAAATACTTATTATATTATTATTATATCCTCCTGTAGTTGAGATTGAGATGTGAGGGGGGGGGATTTCTTGTGACACTTCTCCACGGCAACACCTGCTGCCTCGCTAAGGCGGTTAGCATAAAGTAATCAAACTTTTCTCATTATCTCAGCAATGCAAGCCAATTAGGCATGATACATCAACAACTCAGCAATTATCTACAATTACAACTCATTACGTCCTGATTTACTTATGTTTTAATTAGCCGTGGCGGCAGTTAACGTTTCAGACAATGTCCTTGCGGTTGTCGCGGCTAATGCGTCTGACGTTGTTTGTTGGACTGTCACGCTCGAGTGGCCAGTGTGTACTCAAGGGTCCATCAATCTTCTCCTTAATGTCATTCCCCCGACGTGCTTAATAATAAGCATTTCTGACTTCCTGGAGGGGAAGGGGACGTGATAGCGACCGACATCGTTGAATTGAAGTGTATTGTGACGTTGGCTAAGCATTCCAAAGCACAGCGGGAAACGTAGACTTGTAAAGGGACATCTATGTTTAGCACACCTTAATGTGTCGGACCTTTATTTTGACACGGCCAAAAAAAATTATACGAGAAATGTTTTTAAGGTTTCTTCTGACGGTCGCCACCATCTTCACATTAGTAGGTCAGGTCGGGGGCCAGATGGGAACGGGCGGATTTAGAGAAGTTTGGTTTGATTGTCAGAGGAGAATGAGGACGTAGGGACGGAGCAAGCGAGGAGGACGGCAGTGAAGCCACAGAATACTCATTCTCCAGCCGCACTCCCATCACAGTCTTGTGCACAGAGTCATTTAGGTATTTCACTTTAAGCTCCTTTCATTTCTCCCGGGCCACATTTTAACAGTTTTTAGCATCAATTGTCTCTTGCCTTCGTGACAGAAACAAACCAAACCAATTTTCTCCCTCTTGTTTTTGAAGAGGCAGTCGGCAAAGTGTCCTTGGTTTTGATTAGACCCCGAGCCACGAGCCCTCCCCATCTCTCCACTCTCACACACTTTTCAAGCTTAGAGTTTCTCTCCTTTTTCATACTTCGTACTCCGTTCGTTGTCTTCCTCCTCTTCTAAGTAAGAGGGGAAGGCAATAAGGCTTTGTCTTATTAAACTCCATGAAATGTGATGGAGTTGAGGATACTCCAGGAATACTTGACCCAAATAGGCTCCACACTCCATTTCATTACGTTCTTTTCTTTTATTAATTTCTACACCAATTTATTTATTTTCTGGAATCTACTGAAACACGAATAATGTATTGTCTGGAGACCTCGCGAGACCTGTTAGAATGTGTTCTGTTATGTGAATGTGTACTTTATCCTATTGTTTTTCTATAGCTATCTGATTTTTAACATGGATCTTTGCTATTTGGTCAACTGGCAGATTATTTTATCCACAGCAACTCACAGTCAGTCAACTACAGGACGTCAAGGTAAGGGTGCTCCAATCGATCGGCCACCGATCGTTATCAGCCGATATTATAATAGTATAATTATAATAGTCAATGTTGTGAATATTTTTACATTAGGTGGCTTGGAATTTAGGCTGGAGGGAAAACATTGAATAAAGCATTAGTTATAACACGTGTTTAGCCTACTTTATTCATAATACATCCAAATCAGCCGTTTATAATTGATCAAAAGTGAATGTAGGCATAATGGAGCTGTTTTCATACATAACTTAAACATGATAGGTACCTTGAACGCGCTATTAATTAGCTACACAATATCATCCAAAAATTATTATCGTTATATCCTTACTTGATGACGTAAGGATCGCTATGACGGAGTACTAGATTTATCTTTACGTATCCATCGTCGTTCTCGCCAGCTCGTGCTGTGCAATGCTTTGAGAAAACGGTGAGGCTTGATATTTCAGACTGATGCACTTTATTTAATTCCAATCACGAGCATGGCATTGAACTCAACTCACGTAACTTTTAATCATGTTACACCTGGCTAAAAGTAAAGTTTAAAGTAAAGTGCTTCTTGGGGCTTTTAGAGTAGGGTTAGGGTTATTTATTTAGGGTTATTTTTATTGTATTCTTTGTTTAGAAAAACAAGAATGATGTAGGTGCTGGAAAGCAGCCAGGCAGGAGGTGAGGAAGTTTGCTCACTTCCTAGAACCGGAGAAACTTTATTCAGTTACATCAAAAGTGGTTGCCAAAAAAAATTAAACGGAACAGAAAAAAACAAACGAAAGAAGACTGCCGCAAGCACCGTCCACGTGACTACGTCACAGGCTGTCCTACAGTGAATTACGAACAGGTAGGCACCCCTACAATTAATAATGTGTGAACTGTTTCTGTTTTTTATGTTTGGTAGCAGATTTTTTTTCAATATATCGGCATTGAACTTTTTGGGGAAAATATATTGTATCGAAACCAAAAAAATGATATCGGACGCTCCCTACCTCCAAATAAATAAACAGTTGTCAATTCATGATACTTCCTCATCTCTTAATTTTAATACTTAATATACAATGTTGTTAAGAATAGTTAAATAAATAAATAATGCTACACGATAAATAGAAGGCTTCAAATAGACCGCGTGATCTGTATCGGCCGATACTGCATCCAGCGATCGGTAATCTGCCCCAAACATCCTGATCAGAGCACCCTTACATCAAGGCATCTTGCACAGGATGCCTTGATGACATCGAATGAAATCGAATGAAATCGAGCCCAGTACCTTTCAACGTTTGGGAACCAAACACCCTAACTGCTGCACTACCCTACCCCCCCCCCCCCCCGCTACAAAGTCAACTGTTACTGAACAGTTGCATAACAAGTGACTGGCAGACCCAAACACAGAAAACAAGGCTGAGGCAAGGAATCAAAGTAAAGACTTAGTTTACTGGAGTAAAGGCAAAAAGTAACATACGTACCACACAGCAAAGTATGTCAAGACTGACCATTGATCGAATCAGAGTTTAAATAGAGAATGTAAACAAGGCACAGGTGATTCTTGTCACCAAAATTAAAAGTCTACAGGAAAACAAAGTTCAAGCTGACTCATGACGTCCAGCAGAGGGAATCGGAGGAACATGATTCTGTGTGTGTGTGTGTGTGTGTGTGTGTGTGTGTGTGTGTGTGTGTGTGTGTGTGTGTGTGTGTGTGTGTGTGTGTGTGTGTGTGTGTGTGTGTGTGTGTGTGTGTGTGGATGCGTGCATACGTGTACACGTCAGAGGGAGAGTGGGATGCAGTTAGTGGACAAGACTGTTTAAGCTGTGCGTGTGTGCGTGCGTGTGTGCGTGCGTGCTGCCTTGCGTTGATCCTCTTAGGGTTAATCTGATTACCTGTCAGGAGATCAGAGCGTGTGGGAGGCCGGCGGTTATTAAACACCATAATGAACTCCGGCTGATTCATGGAGGCATGGAGCATGTGCAAGACATGCTGAGAGCGACGGATGCAAAGGTGTAGATCGAGGAAAAAAAATAAAGATGAAAAATGGATGACCACCAACCAAATTATCTGATAATCAACAATGGACTCCGAAAAAAGACAAGCCATGCAAAGAACCAGTGGGCTTCAAAGTAGGGCTGGGACGGGCTGAGAAAAAGCTACATTAATTTTAATCGCACCAAGGTCGATTCGCTCGCCTGCAAATAAATCAGTTCAACCAATCACAATCAGGTGTCGTTGTCATGTCATAGTCCCATGGTCACTGTACATGTTGTACTTAATAGCCTATTTAGGTTTCTCTACACACAGTCTTCTTATTGCATCCATTCATCTACATTCATAGACCTATAATTATCGCTATATGTATTGATCATTAATCTTGATAGCAGCCAATGTTTACTTACACTGCGGTACGTGAATATCGGTTGCGTTTGATAACATGACGGTGTGCAGTTGTATCAACAGTTTGGTTTTGGATACCAACTTTCTCCAAAAGAGTGATAGCCTACTTTTAGTCACCGAACAGGGAAACAACCTCAAAAACTAACGTCTCCAAAACATGGATGTGTTAAGGAACGCTCCAAATGCACACCGTGACACACACACCACGAACTGCCATTCGCTACACTATTTCACACACATTAATAAGTGAAACTCCATTATTATTGCATCCTCTATACATAGGATATTTTGGTGAAAGGACGGAGCATATCGTCTTGGCTTGTTCTTTCTGCAGCGTGCTCTTCTTCTGCCAGCTCTGTCAGCAAGCGCTCGCCACTGATCGCTGTCATGTCGGGACTTCGCTCCGCTCGCTAAAGCCTCGGAGACTCCCGACTGTCGCTGCTGGCCTCAGGTTGTACCTCCTCCCGAGGCAGGCGTGCCGCGGTCAAGTCCGGCAAACGCCGCAGGACGGTTCATTCTAAGATGTGATCTTAGATTTGACGTATTTCCTCGAGGGACGGATACTTTATTTATTTTTCTACAAATGCGGCATTTGCCTCGTCACGTAAAATGTGGCTTAGGCACTAGATTGGTGGCCATTGTTGAATCTAATGTCAACAGGCTAGCGGCCGTCAACTGCTCGGGCATTACCACGCGAGAGAAGCGCATTCGCAATTAAAATCTTAACTGTTTACTTTATGCGTGGCCTCCCCCTCGCACGCGGGGCGATGAAGTGACGAGCAACTGAAGTTCTGTTTGTCCAGAAGCCCTTGAGCATAGGATGGGAGACAGTCAATGATGCTAACTAAACCGCTATTTACATTTCGTATCACACACACCATATGCACTCTTGTAACTTTCACCACCAAAAATAGCACCAAGGCATCACATGACGTGAGTATTGCGGTGATGCGGTTATCATCACAGCCCTACTTCAAAGAGAGAGTAAATTGGACGCCGCACCCCTGCAGGTATTCCAAATGTGCTAAAAACAAAAAACCCGGAGTTACTCGCAGTAGGTTTTTAAAAAGGTCCGTCACACTGCTTCTCTGTGTGCTCAGTGGGAGTGTAGCGAGGAGGAGAAATGAACAAAACGCTGCTTATTAACCTTCATTAGGATTACTGTGCCAGTTTGCGACTCTGGACCGCACTGGTGTACATTATTAAGCGGAGGATTATGCACAGATATACTCAGTTTGTATATCCGCCAGTCTGCATTCTGTCGAGATGGAGATAGATAGAGATGAATATATATATATATATATATATATATATATATATATGTTCAGCTGGGATACAATCCTATGATTTCAACTGTGATTTCATATTTTTTAAACGCTTGCAGCAAACCAGTGCCTGGTTTTCTTTAGTTTGAGTGTCTAGGTCGTCTTGTAGTTACAGAGAGATGTGGAGAGCTGAAAACAGCGGCGGGATATAATTAATTGACCTCATGAATGCGAGGGCGCCTCAAAGTGAATACACAGAAATTCACTTTCAGCGGGTGGCCATTCAGCGTTCAGGAATCAGGTGTGCTTGAAAAATGTGCCCCTCCTGACTAGCTCTCCTGTCACCCATTACAGAGCCTACGGCCGAGCTCTCGCATTCTTTAAGGACCGCCGGTCGCCATAGCAGCAGCACGGCATTATGGGCAGTGACTAATGATGAATGTCCTGTCAGGGGAAATTAGAGCCAGCCCCACATACCCTTCCCAGAGAGAGAGAGAGAGAAAGAGAGAGAGAGCAAGAGAGAGAGATGGAGTGGACAAGAGCAAGAAAAAATCGAATCCCCTGGTAGAGGAAAGAGGAGGATGAGGAGGAGTAGGAGGAAGAGAAAGGAGTGGCCTAGGCCAAATAGAAAGAGGAAGGAAGGAATGGGAAGAGAGGGTTAAGGGGGTGAGTTTTAGGGATCTGCTAGAGGTGTAATAAGAGGTATAGAAAGAGATTGGGGTAAGAAAGGGAAAACCCGGGAGAAATGGGATGAAGTGGATGTGAGGAGGAGGAGGAGGGATATGAACTGGGGTCTCGAGGATTGGAGATAGAGGAAGCAGGAGCTGGAGATTTGGTAAGAAGGGAGGGACACAAGAAAATCTAATTAAAGAGAACTCGATTACGGACAGCAACATGAAGCTATGAAGAAAAATAAGAAAGAGGGAAGAAAATATGAAGCTAAAGCAAGGAAATCTAATGAAATGAATGGATTATTATAAAATAATGGTGGTGATAATGGTGACGGTGACGGTCTTCAAACGGCAATTACAAGAACCACAGATAGAACAAAGGACATTAAGAACCTACTACGTTAACTAGACAGAGGGAGAGAGAGTTGACAACTCAAATCTGGAGTTTTCTTTTGATCACCTCCTCTGGAAGTGATCCTAATCTATCCGTAGTGGTACCTAACATGGGTGTACAACACCCTGTCACTTCCTTCTCTACTTCCACTCAAGCTGTTGAGGACGAGGACGAGGACGCGTCTCCCGTTGTCTGCAGTAGGACTACCTTGATGTAGCAGGCAGGTGGCGAAGCAGCAGGTAGACAATTAAGCAGCAGGCAGGCATGTTGTTAAGCAGGCAACAGGTAGCAGGTGATCAATGTCCAGGTCAACAAATGAGTTTAAATCCAAAAATGTCCTCTAAAGTTCAAACTTTTCGAAACTTTTATAGATTTCCAAAGCTGCTAGGCCGTGGTTAAATGAATTAAACTAAAGGATCGAAGAGTAACGCGTAAAGAACTGTAGGCATCCGAGGTAATCCAATGTGTTCCTTTGTCAAACAAACAAGCCAACGGACATGTGATGAACACCCTGTAGCCTTTCAAAATAAGTCTCCGGACTTCCTACAGTCGTTTCAAAGTATATTCAAGTGTATTTAAATATAAACAAAAATATGGTGCCATTATCCAATACAGATATTTTAAATATAAATCAAATATGGCTCCCGCAACACGCACATGTGAATGCCCGATTGCATTGCCTGTACATGTGTGTTAAAGATTGTGAGCCTCTAGCACTATATCAGTTGAAAATAATGATGAGATGCGGGGCCCTCAAATGTCGCCCTTTACCTTTTAATAGTTGTTTTGCTTGAGATTACAAAAAAACAGTAGTGTTACAGAGCCAGTAAATTAGACAGTTGACTAGATGCCCATATTTCCTCCAAATGTGATTGTGCAGAAACAAGCTGCTGTACAAATGTTTTAACAGACCTAACAAATGGAACGCAGCATCAGGAACAACCGAGAAAGGATTGCTGTCAATTGTTTTCACTGTTTTCCACAAAGCTATAGACATCAGATAAATCAATAAAGAACAAACAAGTAACCGTATAGCTTTTTAGGCATGTGTTTCTGTAGTCATTGTCATTGCATATGTGTGTGTATCTGTGTGACTGTGCAAGTGATACAAGAAATGAATGATTAATGGTGAAACTGCATTCATTTACACACACACACACACACACACACCATTCACACTCGACAATCTATTCAATAGCAAACTGGTGTCATCACAATTTTGCATCACAATTTAGTCCCTAACAGTATTTTGCATGACATCCAGCAGTATTTCAGACCACTAGACTAGGCAGGATGTGCACCAGGGAGTCGTATTGAGGACAGCCCTCCTCTTTTAGAAAGTGGTTCAAGCTAACAAAGAGTGGAAGTGTCTGGGGAAGGTACACCGCGTTGTTGCATGCAAATTCCCTTTTTTACACTTTGTATTACATTTCACTGCATATTACTTCTTTCTTTCCTATTATATATAGTGAGATGTGTAATTTCACTCATCCCCTTTGAGGCCCATGAAATACTTTATTTTTTCATTATCGGGGAGGTGTAACAAAGGAACGGTGAGTGTTTGGGGGAAAGACGAGAGAGGTGATGAAGAGACGCGAGAACTTATGGCCGCCGCCCACCGTTATTTCCTCTCTCCTTCAGAAATCAGATTTCCCCAACTTTAATCATCTCATTCAGTCATTAATCTAGCCATCTAACGCGTCACCCTATCTATCTGGATGGCAGCGCTCCAACTATCGACGGTTGTCAGGGGTCAGTTAACGAGGAGACAGAGGGGGAAAAGTACAGGGATACAGACAGCAGCACGGAGAGACATTGCATGGGTCGGCCGTGATAAGCTGCATTCAAGTAAACAAATATGAATTCAACTTGATGGATTTCTATTCTATTCTCTATATTTCTATACATATGTCTTTTTTTGGTTCTTGATTGTGTTTTAGTCACGTATGTAATGTCACGTAAATGTGAATGTCATGTAAATATGAATCATGCTGTAGTGAAAATGTACATGTACATTACAACAGTGTTGCGGTGTAATGCTGTTGAACAGTGAAATCCTTTGTTGTTCAAGGAAAATTGGCTGTTCGTAGCTAAAACTGAAGTCCTCTTATCAAACAAAAGTCAATATAATGACATATAGGCCTACTCAGAGAGTTATTTCTGCTCAGCTAATTACATGCTACAGTGTGTAGTGTGTAGTTATTTTGTCTCTGGCATATTCGAAGACAGATTAAAACCAATAGCTTTTTAATGAGCACTCCAATAGGGAACATTGTTTTCAGAAAACACAATTTCCCTTGAATCATCTGTCATCTGTCAAATCATCTGTCAAATCAATCATCTAGTGTAATAGACCATCATAAATAGCAGACTGTTGAAATCCCATCAAACATGAAAAAGTAAGAAACTTTCACACACACACACACACACACACACACACATATTCTAGGTTCAAAGTACTGTTCAGTATGACATACAAACAATAACATACACAATTTGTCATCATTGAAATTATTTAGAGCATGAAGCATGAATACATTTAGTAGACTATTAAGAGTTAGTCTTTCTTTGCTTTTTGTGTGCTCTGGGTTGTTGTCCATTAGGGTTTAGGGTTAGGCTTAGGTGTGATGCTTGACCTGACCTGAATTACCGAGTAAAGGTAGTGATTTAGACCACTGTTGCTGTAGCAATGATCTAGATTAGAAGATCATCACTGTTCATACACGGGAAGATAACATAATATAATAAAATGGACACAAACAAATAGGTTGATATCTTGTGGAAGTGGGTCATAGGTGTGGAGCAGGCGTTCCTATTGGTCACATTTCCTCTCTGGGTTCATGTCCATGTTTATGCGTGGCTGCGTGGGACTATTATCTTTTGTTTGTTTGGTTTTTTTTCACACGCCACCCCACGAATCCTATTCCAAACTCAATTTCCTCAAATACTTCAAAACAATAACAAATGGAGTGGGAAGTGATTGTGTGAACGCAACAACGGGGTTTGTTTCGTGTCTGTTATTTTCAATCAACTGTGGGGGGGGGGGGGGGGGGGGGGGGGGGGGGGACACTTTATTCAGTGTCCTGATCTCTGATCTGTTGTTCAGCTGTCATTGATTTCCCCCCCCAACACCACCACCACCACCACCACACACGTCACTCTAACTGCTCCTGGATCAGTGCAACCCCCAGCTGTACTGGAGTGATTCTGTTGTTGAATTTACATTCTAGGGCCCAAAAACAATAACTAAATAAATACATGAAATGATATTACATAAACACACCAATACACAGAGAGAGAGAGAGAGAGAGAGAGAGAGAGAGAGAGAGAGAGAGAGAGAGAGCGAGACAGAGAATTTTAAAAACACAACATTATCATACACTCATGTTTGGGACAACTTCATTTTAGCTACTAAAGCTTAGGTTATTCCAGTTAGGTTAACAACACAATGCATTATCATAGTCTCATGTGTTTTTGAATGTGTCCAAGTTGTCCATCTTTACATGCCACACAATGGAGGGAAGGGGGGAGGAGAGAGAGGGAGAGAGAGAGACAGAGACAGAGACAGACAGAGTGAGCAAGAGAAATACATGCACAAAGACACAAATGGAGAGAGAGAAAGAGAAGGGGTGAGATAAGCTTGTAGAAAGTTTGTGATTATGTATATAATCAATAGTGTCTGTGCCTCCCCCCCCCCCCCCCCCATGTTCTTATCAGCAGCATCATCGCCCCACACCCAGGAATCCTTCTTCTCATTAACATCACCATCATCATCATCATCATCATGATCCCTTACCTTTAGCCTCTGAGAGAGAGACAGAGATACAGAGAGAGAGAGAGAGAGAGAGAGATACAGAGAGAGAGGGAGAGAGACATACAGAGAGATAGGGAGAGAGGGAGAGAGAGCAGTGCTGCGATAGAACAATCATAAACCCAAACTAGTGAGAGAGACATACACTAATGTATACATTTACTGTACTGCCCTCTGGGCGCAGGTACAGGACCCTGAGGTGCAGAAGGGCTCGCTTTGGCAGAAGCCTGATACCCGCAGCTATAGCAGCCCTAAGCAGGGTGACTCACTGAGGGAACTATTGAGTTATTATACGTTATGTATTGTTACTGTCTTGTTATTGTTGCGTGATGATGTGTGTAAGGTGTATTGTTGGTTCCCATTATGATGTATAGTTACTGTCTTGTTATTGTTGTGTTGATGTGTTTAAGATGAAAATAATTTTCCCCCCCCGCCCCCGGGGACAATAAAGTCTAACTAACTAGCCAATAAGTGAGTCAGATCATGCTCCTGAACTGCTGCATAGTCTGGTGGTGTTTTCTCTAATCATTATCTCAGGGAGGCTGTGGCTGCAGAACATTTCATGGATGAACTCATCTACTCCTCACATCATCTCACCTCTCCCTCTTTATAACACCATCTCATCCCCTTTCTTCATTATGTGACCATATGTTGAGAACAGGCTGTTCACCCACGGTGACATGGCAAGGCATAAAGAGTGTATACTTTTGACAACCATGGCTTTAAATAAGAGACTGGTTGTGTGACCGGTTAGTTTAGCTAGATTTGGCTGTGTGTGTTTGTATGTGCGTGTGTATGTGCATGTGTGTGTGTGTGTGTGTGTGTGTGTGTGTGTGTGTGTGTGTGTGTGTGTGTGTGTGTGTGTGTGTGTGTGTGTGTGTGTGTGTGTGTGGGAAGGGGTATAATGAGATGGCATTATGTCACGTGTCCGCTGGGTCCCTGGTGCAGGAACAGACATGCGACACCATGACGATGCAATCAATCAGCCAATCAA
>OOFB01036261.1:0-13888 GCA_900323305.1 Trachyrincus murrayi
GTGTGTGTTGTTGGTGGCTGGTTTAAGCAGCCTCACCTGGTCAGAGTCAGACTGATTAGACTCTGGGGCTGGGTGAGGCTGCACACCTGTGGGGCATTGGCCAATCAAGGCCCACGGGTTAAACCAGCCACCACCACACACACGCAGGAGGAGCGCTAGTCAGCACGTACCACCTGCTCAAACCAATCTCAAACTCTACAATAAACCGGTTTAATCATCATCATCTGCCTTGTGTCCTGTTGTTGGAGAAGCCCTGAAAAGCCACGGTAGTGGCATGTAGCAGGGTCGACTGCTACAATTACAATTATAATGTTCAGATGAACCAACGAGACCCAGTTCCCCAGAGACGTAACGTAGTGTTCAAATTCACCTACCGAAGATGCCACTGTAGTGTGTCTGCCGGAGGTCCTCGTTCCTGAACTTGGCCCCCTGTAGCTTTAGCCGTGTGTTGACCACCCACATGGGTGTGGTCAGGATCACATTCACTGCCCCTGGATGAAGAACGTACAGAGGTCAGCCATCCTACTGCAAATCCCCCGTGTTTCCCCACTTTCTGCTCGACTTCTACCACCGCCTGCTCACCGAGACTGAGTCCGCCCGCCGGATTCATCAACAAACTAAATAAATTGACTTACAGTCAGACAGTGAATTTACTTTTTAGATACATGTCAATAAGGAGCAGGTAAGGGATTGGGCATTTTGCTCAAAGATGTTAAACAAATTACCAATTAACCAATTAACCAAATCATCTCAAAGGGTATGCTTGTTTTATTTATAAATTTTATATTTTTAATAAATTAAGAGTTTTATTAATTATTTTGCTGACCCCTTGGTCATATGCCACAGACCCCACTTTGAGAATCACACCAGCGCTAGAGACCACCCTGCCCAGCGTCTGACCACTTCTGGGGGGTCTACTCACCTGACACCACTCCCATGAGCAGGTCTTTACCAGGCCTCGGCCTCCCCGGGCCAGTCCTGGCCAGCTTCTTCAGAGTGTTGAAGGTGTAGAAGTAGACAAAGTTGGAGCAGCAGAGACTGGAGATGACTGGGAACCATCCTCTGTATAGAGACAGTCTGGAAGACAAGCAGTGGACTTACATGGTGCGGCCATCCCATGCGGTATCACACTTGTGTTTTAGGAACCTTACCATATTGTATCCTGGTTTTGGGCCACTGCACACTCCTATCTTATGACTAACATGCATTTTTTTAAATATGTAGTGCATGAGAAGTAATGAAATTGCCGTTAAAACGAATGCTTGTGTTCTGGGTCCAGTGTACTGTGTGTGTGTGTGTGTGTGTGTGTGTGTGTGTGTGTGTGTGTGTGTGTGTGTGTGTGTGTGTGTGTGTGTGCGCGCGCAGAGCAGTGTAGTGTGTGAGGTCACTGGGAATTCTACTGCAGTGGACTGCTTGAATCAAACTAAGGGGATTGGACTATGACACCGTAGCGCAAAAACAAAAGCCATGACTCGTGAAGGAAATTATGGTTGCTGAGAGATTATGTCGTATGAAAACACTACTCACACGCCTTCCTCCTTTGCTATCTCAGCCAGGATGACTGGGGTGGATTTAGACTTTCGATTTTCATCCACTGAGAACACATTTAGCACATTCATAGTGAAACTTGACATACAACAATTCCTATAGTAGCAGGGCACCACTAAATAAGGTGTTTTGCAATACAACGGAGATAGTTTTCTTAATAGACTTGACCTGTGAGCACAGGTTTAAGAGTTCAGCTAGGTGGTCGCTCAGATAAGACATCCAACTCACCCTGCAGTCGAATCCTGGCCGTGTCCAGCGGAAAGAAGACGCTCATGGCTGTCACACTTCCCTAAGTTGGGGCCAATCAAAGTGTAATGTTCAGACAAGACAATAAGTCAACCAATCTTGGTGGCATCCGGGCAACAATTCCGTTGCCGAAACATTCGAACAAATACATAAAGTACAATGTTTGAGATGTTGTGTGTGTGTGTGTGTATTTTCTCACCACTGCACCCGCTACCGCATGAACGAGCGTCTCGTAGGACAAGAGATGTACAGCCGGACCGGTGTTTGACATTTCTGCACTTGCTGGACTAAGACGAATGGCGAATTCAATACAAATAGCTGGATACAGAGCAACTTATGAAAACTATGTGGAAATATACCTGTTTTTGTGATAAGTTAAGCAAAACCAAAACAATGGACTGAGCTGTGAAAGCCCCCGACTGAGATAGATAGTAATGGTATTAGAGTCCTTCTATGGTTCCCCTCCCTGGGGCTGAGAAAGGCGGGGACATCGCCATCTATTGAGTAGGAGTCTGTAGTGTCATCATATCACTCCAATATGAACACAGAATAGTGTATGTAGTTTGTTTTACATTTACTGTATAGTGCATCACCAATATTTATATGTGCATCAAAGCGCTGAACTTGAGCTTTCGATTGTATTCAACTAATGAACGCATTTGATTGAATTTCTTTCTTCTTTTTTTTTTACAAACAAAATATTTTAATTTAAAAAAAAAAACGTTTTCAAACCCAAAATGTCAGCAATCAAACTGCCATTGCTGCTCGCATTGCCACGCAGAGGCTGGACTTTGCTTCTCTTTTATAGCGGGCAGGCACGACAGCAATCACGTTCACGCCCAGTGCTACTGAGATTGCCATTCTCCTGTGTGCTTCCAGTCAGAACAATTAACCAAAATGACGGCCCCCTTCCAGAACTTTTAAAACATTGTTTTATTTTATTTTTAAAGGCAGTTGTAAGAATACACATTTCGGAGGGGTAGATCAAAAATGTCAAGGTACCATAAAGCCGCGATTGACGGGTACTTGGATCTACTGAAGGAGGCCACGAAAAAGGACTTGAACTCACCGGACGACGATGGCATGACACCCACCCTATGGGCTGCCTTCCACGGGCACATCGATGCCCTTCAGCTGATGTGTAGCCGGGGGTGAGTTCGCATCCTCCTTTAAGCAATAACAGTTTTCTATTAATTGGTTTTCACACAGAACTATCATCAGTTTCCTCTTCCTCTAGTACAATATGTCCATTTTAATATATAGGCTATGAGCACCTTTACTATATAACAGAGCGCATGTAGACTGCAACATCGAGTGGAAGACATCAACAACAAAAAAAACGTTGGCAAAAACTCTTCAAAATATTACTTAAAATATGAATTAACCTGTCAGTGTTTCTCAAAGTGGGAGCGCGCCGCCCTTGGGAGGCGCAGGGAGGCGCAGGGAGACGGGATGGAAGGGATACTTTAATATGTTTTATTGAGGGGAAAAGCTCAATCCCACACTGTATAAAAGCAAAACACAACAATTAGAAATGTGTTGCACACAAGAGCTATACTTAAATGACGCGTGTGCACCGAAGTGCCAAACTTTATTGTAGCCGTGCATGAACTGCCCGAGAACCAAACATGATGTGATGAGCACCTCTGACATGTTGAAGCTCCGCAAGAAGAGTGCGTGGACTGTCCGCGCACTTAACAATCTGCGCATCACGGCGACTATATATAAATGAAATGAAATGAATGAAAATAATCAAGAATAAACGCTTTGCTCTACAACTTGACCGAGGCAAATGATAGCAACAAGGACTCTTTTAATAGCTTATGTGCGATACATTGAGGAAATGTAAGGATTTGTCTGAGGATTTGCTGTTCTGTAAATATGAATTGAAAAATAGGCTATTCTTTCAATTCATCACTTTGCTGAGATAGGGGTTCAGTCATTTAATTTGAAGGGAGTAATGCCTGTTTTTTTGTTTTTCTTTACCAAGAACGGTGGGAACGGGGGGGCATTCCGACTTAGTTTGACCAAAGGAGGGGGCCTGACAAAAAAAGTTTGAGAACCACTAATGATATGATATTTACTGTGAAGGAAAGTAAACTAATCCTCCACTGTATGGACTCCACTCTCTCATGCACTGAGCCAAATGTTAAATCAACCAAAGACTGTAAAACAAAAGACCCCTTCATCCTCTCTCTCTCTCTCTCTCTCTCTCTCTCTCTCTCTCTCAATATGACAAAATATGCTCTTCAAAGTCCTACTGCAATGAGGCAAAGAATAATAAATAGATTTCAATGTTATATATTACATTGATGATGTATAATTCTGAGCACCACATTGCCCTTACAGCCCGTGGTCATAAATACTTTCTGTTTGTTGAGTGATATTTCACACGGTTGCTATGATACCACTGAACCAGATTTATTGCACTTGTAACATAGCAGGACTTTCATACTTAATAGCTCACTGATTAACCTTTGTCATGTTGTAATCACAGTGTCAGAGTCCTTTTAATTCTTGAATTCTTCATTTTTAAAGAGCTTTCCATCACTGCTCGGTTGAATGTTAGTGCAAATGTAAATGTCCAAAAATCTTGTTTTTACATATTTTGATGGGTGTGGAGTGTGTGTTGTTGGTGGCTGGTTTAAGCAGCCTCACCTGGTCGGAGTCAGACTGATTAGACTCTGGGGCTGGGTGAGGCTGCACACCTGTGGGGCATTGGCCAATCAGGCCCACAGGTTAAACCAGCCACCAGCACACACACTCGAGAGGAGCGCTAGCATGTACCATCTGCTCTGCCTGTTCAAACTACCTCAAACTGACAATAAACCGGTTTAATCATCTGCCTGTTGTCCTGCTGTTGGAGAAGCCCTGGAAAGCCATGGTAGATGGCATGTGGCAGGGGAAACTGCCACAATGGGCCTCTGTACCTACATGAGTAGCACACCAGCGAGTTGAACCATCAAGCCACCTGATGATGATGATGATGATGATGATGATTCTTCCTCTTCTTCTTCTTCTGTTGCAGTGGAGATCCAGACCGGAGTGACATCTGGGGGAACACGCCGTTGCACCACGCCGCCAACAATGGCCACATGCACATCCTCAGCTTCCTGGTCAACTTCGGCGCCAACCTCTTCGCCCTGGACAACGAGTTCCACACGGCCATGGATGTTTCCGCGTCGCGTGACCGCATGGACTGCGTGCGCTTCCTGGACGCCGCCGCCTCCCAGCAGACCACCCGCGACCCCAAGCGAGTGGCGAGCCTGAAGAAGGAGGCCAGCAAAGAGGCGGAGAAGCGCGTGAAGCTCTGCGAGAAGGTCAAGAAGCGGCACCAGAGCAAGATGGACAAGATGTACCGTGGCACCGGTGGCGACGACGGGTCCATTTCGAAGGCCAGCGCAGGGGCACCGGCGTCCAACACGGGCTCCATGTCCAACGAGCAGTTCTCCAAGCTCATCGCTTCCAAGCCGTCTGGTTCGCTCTCTGCAAGGGTCAAGGGAACCCTGCAGAGTCGATTTGGGAAGAAAGATAAGGGGGGCACCTTACCGAAAGCGGGAGGGGACGGGAATGTCATCTACTACGGGGCCCAGGGGAACCCGGAGTTTCTGGACGTCTTCAGCGAGCAGGACGAGAACGAAGAGGAAGCGGAGGACGGCGTCGGGGAAGAGGCTGAAGATAATGACGGTCTTCCCGCCCAAAACACACAGTCCATCTTCAACAGACCTGGCCTCGGGGGTCTGACCTTCATGAAGAAGTTGGGGTTGGATACGGAGGACGTGCCCAGCGAGAGCAATGAAAACCTGGGCTACCTCGTCCAAAATGAGATCTTCGAGGCGGGAGACAACGATGTTCCCTGGGAGCAGGACGAGTTGGGGCTGGACGACGAGCTGGATGAGGAGACCTCTCCTTTAGATACCTTCTTGTCGGCCCTCTCCCTGCAGGGGTTCACCATGGCGTTTAGCCGGGAGCAGCTGGACCTGGAGGCGCTCATGCTCTGCTCCGATGATGACCTCAAGGGCATTCGGATCCAGCTGGGCCCGAGGAAGAAGATTCTGGAAGCAGCCGCTCACAGAATAAATGCACTCGCAAATCCCGGCAAAATGAACGACAGTTTCCTGTGATCGGATCAGAACTATTCAACCATTGATTAGGCCTATCAGTGGTGTTTTAAATGTAAACACCACTGATTAGGCCTATCAATGGTGTTTTAAATGTAAAGAACAGAATCAACTGCTTAGTTTTTGGTGTGATCCTTGATTAAAAACAGAAAAGGTTATTAATTTAATATAACGTAGGCCTATTTTACATAGATGATCTGTGAAATGTGTGAGTATGTTGATATGGTCAGGAACCCAGGAGGGTGTAAACCACAACACGAATGACATACAATACTACACCTGGCATTAATGTTAAGCATAACGGATGGAGAAAGGCTACGTACAAGAAAAGCTACATAATCGACTTGGTTGCTATGGCTACCATTTAATAATGTTTGTAATTGATAACATGGAAGATTAACAACTAGCAGTGTTGATTTCTTATGTAAGAGCCTTCTTGTTTAAGATTTAACAATCTGTGAAGACCAGTTTCGAAGTAGGCAATGACTTAAATACTTGCATACTTTTTTTTACACGTTTAAAAGTTGATAACTTATGCAGTTTAGCTGCACATTCTCACAATGTATGTGTAAATCAAAGTTATAGCAAATCTAAAGGTAGTTCTGTTTGAAATGTAGACGTAATGCGAAATGTAGCACTTTTGTTTAAAATATTTAAATCCCAATGAATACATTTTACATAGGCCTACTTATGTTATTAAATGGCCATATTTTCATGTAATTCATGTCATAGCAAATAAAACAAGCATTCCAAAGAAATACGAGTTTGCTGAATACGTTTTAAAATGAGCTAAATAACTAATGCGTGTTTTACACCAGACTGAGACTAAAGGGTTTACACATAGTTTTAGTTCTTACACGAGGACACGCTTTAATAATACATCACAAATAGGGGACATCTAGCTCACATCCACCCTACTTTTTAATTAATATTTAAAATAAACTCTTTCCATAAACTTTTTTTCCGAGTGGAGTTACAGGTGGGAGGAGTTAAAAGTGAGTGACGTATAATTAAGGTGCCCTCGCCTTTTACGGCTCTGCTGTGCGACTTTGTAGCGTATGCTTTGATTTTGACAGTGGTGTAAACACGGTTATGCGTTTCAGGTAGATCGTGTATTTTGTTGGATTGAATGCTATTGAAACTCACAAGAATTGTTCTCTGCATTCGCATCACTCGGTATTCGTGAAAGACAATTTTTTTTAACGACTCCGTGATCGACTATCAGTTTAGCAGCCACGAATGTCTAGGATAAGGATTAAACGATGCTTTGCATGGCTACATATCTGAAAAAATCTAATTCGCAATTGCTAGTTAATATGTAGGCTACATTTTACGTTGGCGCATCGTTTCTTCCTTATTTTCCCTTGTTTGTTAAAGGCCATGCTAGTTGCTGGATGACTTATTTGGTTAGGTTAATTTGTTTAATAATTGCATGCATGCATGCAACACACGATTGCTGCCTGTAATTCATAAGGACACGAGTTACGACCATCTACTCCGCCTTCTCCTTACTCTACATTACAGGCTCGTCTAGAAAGGAGACATGGCAGCAGTTGTTCCAGCCGATGCCAACGCCACGCCATTAACGGTTGCAGACGTACATTTAGAAGAAGAAAACGAGATTCATCAAGCCAATGTAGGCAGTGAAGACTATCTGTTTGTGGAAGCGAAACACCCCAACACGGTCCTGCAGGGCCTGAACAGCATTCGTCTTAACAACGCCTTCTGTGATGTGACTCTCTGTTGTGGTGGACAGGAGTTCCCATGCCATCGCATTGTATTGGCGTCAATTAGCTCCTACTTTCAGGTAAACACAACTCCCAAACTGTGGTAGGTCTGTCCAACAGTTGTCGTCATCCAAGGGCATGTTGTCCACGGGGGCCTGTGGTGGCACATGCCCCCACAAAAATGTGACTCACCACCCCTGATAAATTTGGCAGGTGTAAATAAAATTGAGTTAGTTTTGTGAAGTATACATTATTTTCACCGCTTTGCCAAGACTGAGCCAACCCTTCTCAATGACGCTGGACACACCACTGTCATGAGCACAATTGATTTGAAACATGAAATACATTTAAAGTTGAACCTTTTTGTCTTTAGGCGATGTTCTCTGTCGATTTGATAGAGTCTCGGCAGGAAAGGGTTGCCATAAATGGGGTGGAACCGCAGATGATTGGCATGTTGGTGAGCTACGCCTACACATCAGAGGTGTTCATCTCCAAAGCAAACGTGCAGGTAAAATTTACCATGGGCAGATGTGTTCTCGCTCAGTATGTTTACATGCACACATTATCACTTTATCACTTATCACTTATCACTTTATTCCTTACACACATCAATACCTGCTGCTAACTCCGTATCTGTTCTGATTTCCTCATTTTTAGTACCACTTATTTCTGTATACTTATTAATCTGGTACTACCAATTTGCACTTTGCAATATGCGTATTGTTGTGTATTGGATATACCTACGTATTAGTGTAAATTTGTTGTATATATGTGTGGTGTCTATTTCTCCTCCTGTGTATTTCATACTGTTTAACTGCTGCACACTAATTTCCCTCGGGATAATAAAGTTTTCTTGAATCTTGAATACTTGCGTACCATGTTTCCAAGTCTTGAGTATGCAACTTAAATGTTTGGATTTGAAAATGTCTAGATCGCTCATCTAACATACAAGATGTCTCAAAGTGTGGACGGTTAGCCATCGTAGGTCCATATATGTGTAAATAAATACCGAACACACTTATTTATGTATCTGGCAAATCTGCTGTTTCTTGGTTAAAATGGATAGGACGTGAATCTGGCGTTTTGCGAATGCACCAACAATAATGTGATTTTAAAGGTGATAGTTATCGTCACGGTTTAAATCATATCAAATCCCTTAATCGAACTACAGTGTTTACATGACAATTAACAATTCCAACGATTGCCTTCATCAGATTTTTAAGATCAGGTTGTTGGTGTGGATGCAAACATTACTGATTGTCTCTGTCTCTGTGTCTGAAACAGCTTTGGTGCTATGTCATATCAATCAAATCATATGCTATAGGCACTGCTAGCGGCCGCCAACCTGCTAGACATCATGCCTGTACGGGAGGCGTGCTGCCGCTTCATGGAGCGCCAGATGGACGAGACCAACTGTGTGGGCATCCACTGCTTTGCCGAGGCCCACTCCTGTAAAATTCTGGAGAAACGCAGCATGGAATACATCCTGGCACACTTCAAACACGTCTACCAGCAAGTAAATTGCTACTGGATCTGCATGTTTTCATGTGGGGGTATGCATGCTGTGATGTAACACGGGGCCCGTTTGAAGGATTCCTCAAGTCTTCTAGATGTTGACAGGATAAGGGTGATAGCGGAGGATACTGTAGTGACGAGGGTGTTCGACTCAAGAGCCGAAGGGTTCTGGGTTTTGATTCCTAATGTCCACAGCCTACTTATAAGGCATCCTTAAGTGAGATGCCTGCCCCCCCTACTAGTTCCTTAATGACATGTATCATAGTCCTTTGGATAAAGTTGTCTAAATGCTTAAATAATGTAAAAAATAGCTAATTTAACTGCAGTGTTTAGTATTACTGTGGTTTAACCTTTTTAAAAGCTATTTGTCACAGTTTGTCATCTCTTAGTAGTAGAACATCAACTTGGGACTGCTGTAGGTAACATTGAGTTGTGGTCCTTGCTGTGTTTCTGCACCACCCAGGAAGAGTTCCTGTCTCTGTGTCTGGACAAACTGACGCAGATCCTCGCCAGCGACCAGCTCAACGTGCCTCAGGAGGAGATGGTGTTTGAGGCGGCCATGTTGTGGCTCAACAAATGTAGCAGCCGTAAACAGAGCTTCGAAAAGGTGGGAACTCTTTCTCAGCTTATATTGTTATCTTTGCACACAAATGATTACCGTCTTTGCCGCGTTCGTTTGTGAGCGTGGCTAATCTGGGCCATATGCCACGGGCCTTCAGCAGCTGTCAGTCATTAGCAGCCCCATAAAGCTTTGACAATGGCCTTGGTGTGTAATCCCAAAGTCTCCTGTCACACACACAGCCCAGGATCTCACCTGGCTCACTTGTTAACTACTCCATTATTCACACCCTTTTACTTTTAGTGTAGTGGTTACCGTGGTTACAGTAGAGAAAATTGATTTTTTTTATTTTATTGGGCATAATCTACTGTTGCGTTCATAGTAAAAATTATATAAAATGGTACTTTTTGGTTTCTGTCACAATAAATAGAAGTACAAATATAGAAGAATATACACAACATTTCACAGAAAGATAAAATATACACATACTATAAAGTGGCTCAAGTGGGTGTGTATTGCACATGAAATATTGAAGCGGTTGAGATATATTCTAAACTGAAATATGAAATGTTGCACATATGATAAGGTGTGTAAGGTGGGTACAGTGAATATTGCAAAGTCCAAAGTCAAAGACTTGAGTGACAAAACGTGCCTGCTACTACTAGCACTGGATGTGGGACCTAACCGTTCCCTCCCTCTGTCATGGTGGTCAAGGTGCTGGAGCACATCCGCCTGCCCCTCATCAGCCCCTACTACCTGCACGACGTCATCGAGTCCCTGGACGTGGTGAGGGAGCACCAGGGCTGCCAGAGGCTCGTCTCCGAGGCCAAAGACTACATGCTGCTCAAGGACCGCCGTGGGGAGCTGTACTGCCCTCGGACCCGGCCCCGCAGCTCCACAGGTATGCCGTGGGTTGGTTGGTTGGTTGGTGGGTGGGCGGGTGAGAGAAAGATTTGGTTGCATGTTTTTTTTAGTGTATACATTTTTAGCATGCGTGGGAATTGATCCCATAACCCCCTGGCTGGTTTTACGCTTCATGGTTGTGCTCTACCAATAGGTCCTTTTCACAGAGGTGTCATCGTAGGACAAACACAGGTGTCGCTCATAACACTAATTATGGGTCTACTTTTATGTGCCAGGTCAGGTAGTAGACTACACTAGTGAAGATAACGCTTCTACACTAGAGAAGGTAAGTCTACTACCTGCCCTGGTAGTAGACTACGCTAGTGAAGATAACGCTACTACACTAGAGAAGGTAAGTCTACTACCTGCCCTGGTAGTAGACTACACTAGTGAAGATAAGTCTACTACTGGTGTCCAGGTAGTAGACTACACTAGTGAAGATAACACTACTACACTAGAGAAGATAAGTCTACTACCTGCTGTGGTAGTAGACTACACTAGTGAAGGTAAGTCTACTACCTGCCCTGGTAGTAGACTACACTAGTGAAGATAAGTCTACTAACCTGCCCTCCTCTGTGAAAAGTCTTATTGAACAAGATTTCATTGCCATTTCAAGTGCATATTTTTTGTTTTATCGTATTTTAGCTTTTATAATGTTAACAATTGGAAAGTATACACTTCACCCACCGTTTTTTATTATTTAATAACCCATTAAATGGTGCCCAACTAAAAGTACTAAAGAAATACAAATAAATATTACTAGCCAACCTTTTATACTGCGTGTTGGCTCACTGCTCGCTCTTGCGTCTCCATGGCAACAGGGACGGTGGAGGTGATCGTGACGGTGGGTGGGGAGGACGACAAGGTGGTCCTTCGCAGCGTGGAGAGCTATGACCCTGTCACGCACCGGTGGAAGAACCTCGCCTTCCTGCCGTTCGCCGTCAGCAAACACGGCCTCGTCGTGTCGGGTGCGAACGCGCACGCTACTCATTCAAGAGTCTTTTAAACGATGATGATGATTGAAGAGGCTGGTGTGATTCTATGCTGTTTATCTTTTAAACGATGATGATGATGGTGGGAGAGGCTGGTGTGATTCTATGTTGTTGGTGTGTTTTTTCATGCCGACATTCTCCTCAATTAAATGACCATAGGAAATGCATCAAACGGTAGAGTGACATCCATTGTCGTCCAGAATCACATGAAAACAGCCTAGTTGTCCTCTTGCCTACATCTACAAAATCCATCCTTTACCGTCATTTTTGACTCGAGACATATATGCAAATACATATGGCATAGACGAACCAATGTCGTATTTGGTTGCCTACTTATTTATTTATTTTTTTTAAACGTACCTGTGGTGGTCTTAAATGTAACTTTTAGCAATTGATGTAACCCAGAATTACTTTGGTGGCAGGTGTTCATTTTGGACCCCAAGCGTTTCCCTCCCTATCCGTACTCCGTCTTATCCCGTGTTGCCGTGTGTTTGTGTGGCGGCGCAGGCTCCACGCTGTACCTGGCGGGCGGGGAGTTCCCCGACGGCTCAGCCAGCCGGGAGATGTGGCGCTACGACCCTTGCTTCGACTCGTGGCTGGAGATGGCGCCCATGAACGTAGCTCGCTCTGAACTAGGTGAGGCCGCCACCCAGCTTGCAAGCCAGCGCAAGGAATTCATCAGTATTGTCTAATGCAAATACATCTGCATCACTCTGTTGTGAAGGGTATTTGACCCCTCAAGGCAGATGTATTCGATTATAACAAGTCCTAATGCTACTGGTTCGCATTGTTGGCAAAGACTGCTGGAATCCACGGTATTCATAGTGGTATAAATACAGAAAACGGCTATTTTGTTAAACTACAGTTCTACTCACTATTCGCTTTTCTCTTCAAATCCAATGACCATGGGAATTGTAGTCCATTAAACCGTCACCTACTGGCATTTCCTCATACCATTCAGACATGACAATAGAAAAATGGAGGCAGGGGTCTGGACTTAACAGATAATTGGTGATATCTGCTGTTGTGAATGTGTAATGGC
Source organism: Trachyrincus murrayi (assembly GCA_900323305.1). Lineage (NCBI taxonomy): Eukaryota > Metazoa > Chordata > Actinopteri > Gadiformes > Macrouridae > Trachyrincus > Trachyrincus murrayi. The sequence continues at coordinate 12,654 of OOFB01036261.1, forward strand.
AGCATTTTTGTAATGGTTTGCATGTCTTTCCCCTCCCTTTCCTCCAGGCCTGGTGATGCTGGACGGCTATTTGTTTGCAGTGGGCGGCTGGGAGGGGCGTTCGCGTCTGGACTCTGTGGAGTGTTACAACCCCTACACCAACGCGTGGCAGTTCATGGAGTCTGTCAAGATGGCCGTCACCAGCCCTGCTGTGGTGGCCCTGGATGGACTTCTTTACGTCACTGGTAGGAAGCGGCTAGTACACACAAGTATAGCAATTCGCCGTGGACATGACCTGGTCAGGTTTGTATGCAATGGACCAGGTCAGGTTCTGGCTCCTGTACTGTAGATGATGATGTCACACAAATCCCAGCATGCATCTGCTGCTTCCAAACCCATTTCCGAACCATTTTTGGTTGCATGAACCTAAGGTAGCGCATTCGGTCCTTTAGTTGGCAGACGCTATTATCCAAAGCTTAAAGCACACTTGGAACATCACACAATTCACAGATGTCCGACTTTATTGTTTTATATGTACTGTGATTTACTATTTCAAATGTTAACGTTAAACGTTTAAATGGACAGCTTTCTTGCTAATATGGGTGATCTATATCCGCCACACCTAGTCAAGTGACGTCTGGAGAACGTGTAGTGTGTTCATGGTTTATCCTCCTGTGCCCTAGGTGGTGCTGTTCTGGAAGACGGCGACGGCACAGACCTGGCCCAGGTGTACAACCCCAAAACGGCTCTGTGGACCGAGGTGGCTCCCATGCAGATCGCCCGCTCTGGTTCGGCTGCATGCACTCTGAAGGGCAAGATCTACGTCATAGGTAGGAGGCTTGTGGGTAGGGGTGGGCGATATGGCCAAGAAATAATATCCCGATATTTTCGGTCATTTTGACGATGTTTATTGAATGATATTTTTGAGAATCTTCTGACGTACAAAGTGACTTGGACCAGCAAACCTAACGGAAATATACTAGCTCACAAACATTACACAGCTTCGTGTAGGAAATCATTTGGTTGTTTTTATTATTAGGGATGTTCCTGACGACTAATTTCCGTGACGGTTAATCGGACGTATTGTAAACGACTAGTCGTCTAGTCATGTCAAAATTGAGCACATTACAAACATGGTGAAGAAAACATTGTGTGTATTATTAGAGCCATTTGAATGCTTGATGCTTAATGTAATCCTATTATAAATGAGGCTGAAAAGTGTGACATTTTGGAGTTGAACTGTTAGGTAGGGGGGG